>LR574224.1:0-12573 GCA_900536345.3 Caenorhabditis sp. 39 LS-2015
CAGGTTTTGAAAACGGAAATATACTAATTCGAGTACGCTCTATCGATCTGTGAAGTTCGTTTTTCGAATTTCCAACCTTCGTATAAAAGGTTCCCTTGTGAGCATCTAGTTTCCAGGTTTTCATTCACGGACGGAATCTAACTATCGCAGATGCTCGATTTCTGACTCGCGAATCTCTTCGAATATTCGATTGGGAGTCTGCTGAAATCGGAGAGAACAACTTCACTTCGCAGGATTTCAATGAATTCTTCCAAACATGGACGAGAGGATCAAAGCAGAATTCACTGGAAAAAATCTCTTTTGCTATTCGAAAAGATCAAAAGATCAATGTGGAAGAAGTGTTGAAAGGGTTGAGAGTGCATGACGGGGAGCCGAGAGTCAGAGATCGGTGGTATATGTGAGTTTGGTTTGATTTCGAATTTTTACACAATATTTCTGTAGAAACAAATCGATATCTTGCAGGGATCAACGTGATGAAGATTTATACCCAAAAGCCATCGATTGCGGTCAAGCCCACACCATTTTAAGAGGTAATGGGTATCCCGCAGCAATTCTTTTCGAGCCGAACCGCCTGTCGTTTTTCAATTTCGCTAGGCTGAATAATTGGTCTTACTATGACTCACTTATCGACAGCATCATCCAATATTACACCGGAACTCTCCAATATTCAAGAACTGACCAGAAGCAGTTGGAAATGAAGATTGCAGCTCAGGGAGTAAAAGCGGAGGCGAAAGATCTGGAAGAGTTGATACGCGGTTCGGATAAGATTGAAATGAAGCAGAAGGATTTCGAAGAAGCACTGGAACTGAAGGAGAAACTGAATACAGTGTGGAAGAATGATGGAGTCGTTAATTATGCATTCCGTCTGTTTCGCTGATTAACAAATGATAATAATAATTGAATAATTGCGAATACTACTGTTAATAAAAAGTTAAATTTTACTGTACATTCATCAAAATCTAGCATTCCACTTGATATGTTGATTAATCGGCCTGAGCTGAAACATGTTTCTCTTCTCTTCCAATCCGACCACTCCTTCCACGAGTAATGATTCCTCTCTATTTCCTCCTTTCTTTCCGGTCCAGAAACCCCCACAATCGTCGGCCAGTCAACTGGTAGCAGGATTTTTTCACATGGTATTGCACCATGTCTTCTTACCTGCTCGTATCTTGTTCGTGGTGGGATCTGACCTGCACCAATTTGTGAGAGTCTAGAGATACACAGTGCGTGCCATCGATCGATTTAGAAGAGACCATCTTAATTATGGTGCAATGCAACGTCTTCCACCCTCTGCATTCATTCGAAAAGACGACGTCGTCTTCCTTGCACCTGTTCACTTCCGTTCTTTACCATTTTTCATCTTGTCATGAATTCCAATAGCCAATTCGAGTTGATCAAAGCTCTCGAGAATCTCACATTCTTCCCGAAACTCGCCATTTGTAAACAGCTGGATGGACACGCATTGTAAGCTAGTTTTTAGTCACTTTCAATTCCTCAAACTTGCATACATATTTCAGATGTCTTGTCTCTTTTGTCTCTGAAAAATTAGAAGAATTAGTGAGAAATCATTGCGAAAAGAAGACAGAGGAATCCGTCTGGGAGATCACTTTATCCAAGAACATTCTGATGATTTATTTGACATTTGAAGATGCGAGAAAGAACTTCCGAATTGGACTCAAAGAAGACCCGAATTCAAGCGAAGACTTCCATATTGAACATGACAGACGGTAACTGTTTCTGCTAAATATCAGCTCTTATCACTTATCATTATTTTCAGCTGGAACTGTTACACTTTCTATTACAAAACAGCCCATGAACTTGAAGAATCCAGCTTCAAAGCCCTCGAACTCTTATCTCAATTCTGCCCACCCACCTCTTATAACCGTATCACTGTGCCACTCGGTCCCAGATGCCCCGATTTCCCGTTCCGTTTCCTGTCTAAATTGCCACGTGGAATTTCAAAATACGTGGATTTACAAGCGGATCAAGAAGTGGAATGTGCGGATTTGATGACATTTTTGCGGAATGTGAGAAGAGATCCTCCCGTTTATGGTATTCTTCATACGCAGGTTGGAGTCTAGAGAAACATACTTCATAGATCGAAAGAGCAGCCCTTTTCATCTGTGAAGTCTGTTTTCCAATGTTCCAACTTTGATAAAAAGGTATTTTTCAGGAAGATAGAAAAAATCGATTGGAAATTCAATTGAGAATCAAGAACTTGGTACCCTGTGATGAGGTGAGATATAAAGATTACTGTAGCAAACCCTAATCGAATTCCGTTTCAGTTTTCAATAAGTCACACTAACCTAAAATTGACGGATGCTCGCTTTCTGACTCATGAATCCATTCGAAAACTTTATGTCGTGTCTGCTGAAATCGGAGAAAACAATTTTACATCGAAAGACTTCAACGCATTCCTCCGAGCATGGATGAGAAGACGAGAAGTCAGGAAAATGGATAAAGTTGCGTTTGATATCCGGGAAGATCAGAAGATCAAGATTGAGGAAGTGTTGGAAGGTCTGAATGCGCATTTCGGCAAGCCGAGAAAACGAGATCGATGGTTATTGTGAGTTTTAGCAAGATGGGAGACTGGGAACAGGAAATTCAGTAGAAATCACTTTTCATGATGCTTCGGCTTTTCGGAAACTTACAAAGAAAACGAAAAGACATTGATTGATTTTTTGTTCCTTCCAAAATCTTTCAAGCCAGCCTGATCCTGCGGCTTCGCCGCATCAGGCCGGTGAGAACAGTAGTGGGACCTTTCATTCGAAAAATGAATCGAATGGGCAAAAACGCGCAGCCTAGGGCGCGTTTTTTTAAATCCATGTTGAAATAATTTTTTTCACGGCGGACAAACTGAACGAATGACAGACATACTCCATTCTTCTTTGCGGAATATATTATTCTTTCAATTTTTGAGTTTTGAGTCTTTACAGGAGATGCCAACCATTTGTACGTGCAAACCTATACCCGACAGCTGTCGATTGCGATCAAGGTTGGGACATCCAAAACCATTATGGAACCCTGGCAACAGTACTTCTCGAACCCAACCGACTGACTTTCTACTCCGATCTGTTTCGCTACACTCGAGCCTCTTATGTCAAGCAAATTAACGGATTGATTGGAATGTACAATCAAAGCATTTTCCATAAGAGGATGTTTATGCCGGATTTGGAAAGACTAATTGCACTTCATGGAGTGAATGCGAGGGCGAAGAATCTGAAAAGGTTGGTTCAGTTGGAAGAGGAAATAAAAGAAGAAACGAAGCACATAGAAACTGCTCTCGAGGTACAGGAGAAACTCAAACTTTGGAATAATGATTGACCGATTGTTTCGGGTTTGAATATGATTGTAACATTGATTTATCGTCTTTAATAAACATTTTTATTGCAGTATACTGTATACTTTTTCTTTAACTCACAATCAGTGATACTAAAGAATATGGAATAGCGGAACTCTGCATTCCTTTTTCTCGATTTCCTCAGAAGCGCTGGCCTAAATGTCTTTGCAAATGTGCACTGATGACAAAAATTGCAAATTTACGGTAATTTGCCAGGGCTCCTCACCGTTTTGTTCAGAAACTGCGCGCCTGGATTCGTGAAATCGACCAGTCCCCTCCCGTTCTTTTTTTTGTGTTTTTTCACTGATTTCCATAGGTATTCATTTATTAAACAGAGAATCAGATAATTACAACAGAAGGTAAATATTGAAAGTAACAGAAAAAAAAAGTAACAAATAATTATTTAGCAATACTCTTTGATTCTTCCAGTTTTTGTGCGGAAGCATCGAAAGATACGTTCATTATGTATATGAGTTGGCCTTATCGTCTTTAGCGTTAAATTTTGGACCAAATATTGTTTCGTATGCTATGCTTCTAGGGTCTGCCGAATTTGGCTGGGTCAATTTTCAATCTATATTGGACGACTCCATCATTCTTCCACACGGTATACAGTTTCTCCTTCACCTCCAGTGCTTTTTTGAAATCCTTCTGCTTTGTTTCAATACTATCCGAACCGCGTACCAACTCTTCCAGATCTTTCGCCTCCGCCTTCACTCCCTGAGCCGCAATCTTCATTTCCAACTGCTTCTGGTCAATTCTTGCACGTTGGAGAGTTCCGATGTGATATCGGATGCTTTTGTTGATATGGGAGTCATAGTGAGACCAGTTATGCGGCTTAGAGAAATTGAAAAACGATAGGCGGTTCGGTTTTAAAAGAATTGCTCCGGCATACCCATTACATTTCAAGATGGTGTGGGCTTGCTCGCAATCGATGGCTTTTGGATATAAATCTCCATCACGTTGAAACGTTCTAAAAAAATCGATTGATTTCTACAGAAACATTATAAAAAAACTCGAAATGAAACTCACAAATGCCACCGATCTCTGACTCTCTGTTTGCCAACATGCACTCTCAATCCTTTCAACACTTCTTCCATATTGATCTTTTGATCGTTTCGAATAGAAAAAGAGATATTATTCAGTGTATGCTTTTCTCCTCTCGTCCATGATTGAAAGAAAGCGTTGAAGTCCTGCGATGTCAAGTTGTTCTCTCCGATTTCCGCATAACAAGTGCGAAGTCTTTGAATGGATTCTCGAGTCAAAAATCGAGCATCCGCCATGTTCAGACGTGTACCATGAACCGCAATCTGTATATACCAGATGTTCAGTATCTACAGTACTCTCGATCAGCCCCCTAGCTTTTGCGAATCTGATGCAAAATCGGATTGCATTTCCAATAAAGACTCGAAACTCAAAAATTTGAATTTGATTTGGCAAAAAATCAATGACTGAGCTCCTTCTAGGCCTGTTTTTTGGAAGAAAAAAAATCAGAGATTCAACAGTAATTTTCCAGAAAAAAATTTCGAAGTTTTCGCACCAAGGTTTTTTTCGGAAGTTTCTAGAAAGTCCTATGCCAAATTCAGACCTGACAATCTTCGAAAAACTCGGAATTTTGTGATAAAATCATGATTTTAAATTCTAGATTTTAATGAGTTTCCAGTGAAATTTAAGTCTTTATTAACAGTCTTATTCATAATTATTCAATTATTATTATCATTAGTAAATCAACAAAACATACTAAATGTATAATGGACGACTCCATTATTCTTCCACACCGTATTCAGTTTCTCCTTCACCTCCAGTGCTTTTTTGAAATTCTTCTGCTCCATTTCAACCTTATCCAAACCGCGTATCAACTCTTCCAGATCTTTCGCCTCCGCCTTCACTCCCTGAGCCGCAATCTTCATTTCCAACCGCTTCTGGTTAGTTCTTGCATGTTGGAGAGTTCCGATGTAATATTGGATGCTTTTGTTGATAAGAGAATCACAGTGATCCCACTTATTGTTAGCGAAATTGTAAAACGACAGGCGGTTCGACTCGAAAAGAATCGCTCCGGCATACCCATCACCATTACCTCTTAAAATGGTGTGAGCTTGACTGCAATCGATGGTTTTTGGGTATAGAGGTCCATCACGTTGAAACGTCCTAGAAAATATTGACTAATTTCTACAGAAATATTATATGAAAATTCAAAATCAAACTCACAAATACCACCGATCTCTGACTCTCGGCTTCCCGTCGCGCACTCTCAATCCTTTCAACACATCTTTCATATTGATCTTTTGATCTTCTCGAATAGCAAAAGAGATATTTTCCAGTTTAAACTTCGTTCCTCTTCTCGTCCATGATTGAAAGAAAGCGTTGAAGTCCTGTGAAGTGAAGTTGTTCTCTCCGATTTCAGCATAACAAGTATTGAGTCTTTGAATGGATTTTCGAGTCAGAAATCGAGCATCCGCCAGGTTCAGACGTGTACCATGGACGACAATCTATATATATATATACCAGAGGTTTAGTATCTACAGTAATCCCTGGTATCTTATTTACCTTATCACATGGCACCACATTCTTCAATTTCAAATTGACACTCAATCGTCGATAATTTAGATTTAAATTCCGCAAAAACTTCACTAAATGTTCGCATTCCACTGCCTGATCTGCCTGTAGATCTACGTATCGTGCAGTTCCAGATGGCAATTTTGCCAGGAATCGAAATGGAAAATCAGGGCATCGAGGGCCAAGTGGGACGGTGATACGGTGATAAGAGTGATAATTGGTAGGTGAAAAGACGTGAGATATCAGTTCGAGTGCCTTGAAGCTGAATTTCTCTAGTTGATCGGATGTTTTGAAGTAGAAAGTTGTCGAGTTCCAGCTGCAAGTCATCCCCAGTGATAGGAACTGATAACACGAACCAGTACCGTCTGTCATGTTCGAAATAGAAGTCTTCGCTTGAATTCGGGTCTTCTTTGAATCCAATTTGAAAGCTGTTTTTCTTCTTCTGCTCGTCCTTATAATTCACATAAATCATCAGAATGTTCTTCGACAATGTGATTTCCCAGACAAATTTCTTTTTTTTGCATAATAATTCCTCACAAATTGTTCCCATTTTTCAGATAACAAAGAGACAAGAAGTCTGGAATATGTACGGTATCTCTGGGGATTAATGTATTTGAGAATGAGGAAACACTTACAATGATCGTTCATCCAGATGATTAGAGATTTCCTGTTGTGGGAAAAATGTGAGAGTGTCGAGAGCCTTTGACAATTCGACCATTGCAAGATTGGAATGGAATGAGCAGATTGAGAGGGACACGTAGAATGGTACTGGTCGGGTGCACGGTACACGACGCTGCCTTTTTTGTGTTCGATGGATACGCAGACACACTGTGCGCATCATCGACCCATTCAGAAGAGGTCATCTACAGCACCTAGACCACGTTGCCCCTCCCCTGTGCACCAGACCAGTTCCATTCTACGTGTTCTTCTCGATCTGTTCTTTCCATTCCAATCTTGCAATGAATTCTAATTCTAATAATCATATCGTCCAATTGATAAACATTCTCGAGAATCTCACAATCTTCCCACACCATGAAATCTGTGATCAGTTGGATGAACGATCATTGTAAGTGTTTCCTCATTCTTGAATACATTAATCAAACAGAGATATTAGCAGTCTCACGCGAAAACGTTAAATGACCTAGGCCACGTGACGCCGCTCCTCTTCCACGGCCACGCGGGTCACGCCTCGATTTAAAAGTTTTCAGCTGTGTGTTACCGTATTTGTCACCATTTTCTGCCTATTCGTGGCGTGACCCGTGAGGCCGTGGACGAGGAGCTGCGCCACGTGGCCCAGGCCATTTAACGTTTTCGCGTGAGACTGCTAATACCATGTTCCAGAGTTCTTGTCTCTTTTTTATCTGAAAAATGGGAACAAGTTGTGAAGAAACAATGCGAAAGGAGAGAGAAATCCACCTGGGAGATCACTTTATCCAAGAACGTTCTGATGATCTATTTGAAATTTGAAGATGCGAAAAAGAACTTTCAAATTGGATTTAAAGAAGACTAGAATTCTAGCGAAGACTTCCATTTTGAACATGACAGACGGTAACTGTTCATGTTATCAGTTCTTATCACTTATCATAATTTTCAGCTGGAACTGTTACACGTTCTTCTACAAAACATCCTATCAACTTGAAGAAGCCAGCTTCAAAGCCCTCGAGCTCTTATCCAATCTCTTCCCACCTACTTCTTATCAACGTATCACCGTTCCACTCGGTCCTCGATGCCCCGATTTCCCGTTCCAATTCCTTTCCAAATTGCCACGTGGCAATCCAGGATACGTCGATTTACAAGCAGACAAAGAAGTGGATTGTGGCGATTTAGTGAAGTTTTTGGGGAATGTAAACCTAAATTATACGACAGTGTATACGAAAAGCAGATTGTGTGTCAATTTGAGAATGAAGAATGTGGTGCCGTGTGATGAGGTGAGATAACAAGAATACTGTGGATACTGAACATCTGGTATATACAGATTGTCGTTTATGGTACACGTTTGAGCATGGTCGATGCTCGATTTCTGACTAGAGAATCCATTCAAAGACTCGACACTCGTTTTGCTGAAATCGGAGAGAACAACTTGACATCGCAGGATTTCAACGCATTCTTACGAGCATGGACGAGAGGATCAAAACAGATTCAGTTGGATGAAATATCTTTTGCTATCCAAGAAGATCAAAAGATCAATATGAAAGAGGTGTTGAAAGGGTTGAGAGTGCATGACGGTCAGCCGAAAGTCAGAGATCGGTGGTATTTGTGAGTTTGGTTTGATTTCGAATTTTTTATATAAGACTGATGATGACTTCTGTAGCAATCAATCGATATTTTGCAGAACATATCAACTAATACTGAATGGATATTTGTACCCGAAAGCCATCGATTGCGGGCAAGCACATACAATTTTAAATTGCAATGGACATGCCGGAGCAATTCTTCTCGAGCCGAACCGCCTGTCGTTTTTCAATTTCGCTAAGCCGATTAATTGGTCTTCCTATAACTCATTTCTCAATTCCCAAAGCGAAGAATGCAGACATTGGATTCAAAATAGACAAATTGAACAGAAGCGGTTGGAAACAACAATTGCGGCTCGGGGAGTGAATGCAAGGGCGGAAGATCTGAAAAAGTTGGTACGCATTTTGGATGATATTGAAACCGAGGAACAGAATTTGAAAGAAACACTGGCGGTGAAGGAGAAACTGAATACAGTGTGGAAGAACAATGAAGTTGTTTATTGTTCATTTGCTCAATATGACAAACAAATGAGACTAATCAATTTTTAGAAGATTAAAACGAAATGGCAATGTCCGCAATTCGGTGAAAAGGAATTTTGCACCCGATTCCCCCAACGGGACCCAACGGGCGCCCAATATCGGACATCGCCACTTTGTTTTAAACTTGTAATAGTAATAATTTTAATGTTATGGCTACCTAATAAACAAATTTTTCACTGGAAGCTTATGGTTTTCGTGTTATATTTTTTCCGTAACTTGACCAGGTGCAGTGGGCAGTCTCGGTCACGCTTAAGTTAAATAGCGGTGATTGGCAGAACAAGTCAATAGGAAGTAGGTCTTGTAAGTTCATCCGAGACCAAGCACTTGTTTTGGAAAAGAAGATATTGCGGTGAGGGACCTGTGAACCAGAGCGGTAGGTAGGATTCTGAATAGATGCACCTTGAAGTGTTTTTGATGGGAGGAGCTTTTGAGGCTTCATGGCCCATGAATCATGGGATCGAAATCTAATTGTAAGGTACTTATGAAAAGAGGATCGCTGGAAGGAATATCCAATCAGATCCAGGATATGTACATATCTCAAAGTTTTTGGACCACGCTTTGTTTCGTTCTTAAAATCGCGTGTTTTGTGTCATTCCCTAGAGCGCTGTATCTCAACCTCAATTAATGAATATTTATGAATAATCGATAACTGAGAATTCAATTTGGTTCTAAGAATCCATTGCAATACTGGAATCCGCAGATCGGAATCAGTCGGGTGCACGGTACACGACATTGCCTTTGTTGTGTTCGATGGGTACACAGGCACACTGTGCGCACCATCGATCCGTTTAGAGGAGGTCATCTACACCACCCAGAAGACATTGCCCCCTGTGCACCCGACCAGTACTATTCTACCTGTCCCTCTCGATCTGCTCATTTCATTCCAATCTTGTCTTGCAATGGTCGAATTGATAAGGGTTCTAGAGAATCTCACATACTTTCCACAACAGGAAATCTGTGAGCAGTTGGATGAACGATCATTGTAAGTGTTTCCTCCTGCTTAAACACATTAATCACCGATACCATGTTCCAGAGTTCTTGTCTCCTTGATATCTGAAAAATGGGAGATAATCTTGAGAAATCAATGCCGAAAGAAAGAGCAATGCGCCTGGGAGATCACTTTATCCAAGAACGTTTTGAGGATCCATGTGAAATTTAGAGATGCGAATAAGAACTTTCACATTGGATTCAAAGAAGATCCGAGTTCGAGTGAAGACTTCTACCTTGAACATGACAGACGGTAATGGTTTCTTTTATCTAGATAGTATCCTGATTTTGAGTAGTACCATGAGCCATATCCTGAGCTTTGCCTTGTCCAGGTCTAATTTAACCTTTATCGATGCCTGAAATTGAGCGAAAATCTCAATCAACCTGGGTAATAGTTGCTCTAAGTTTCTCTCAGACCTGACTCAAGAGCTTTTAGCCTTTCGTCATCATCCAAGCAAGTTACTTATCATAACTTTCAGCTGGAACTCCACAACATAGCATTTCAAAACTGCCCATCAACTTGAAGTATTCAGCTTCAAAGCCCTCGAACTCTTATCCCAATCCTGATTTCCCGTTCCGATTCCTGGCACAATTGCCACGTGCAGTTGCAAAATACGTGGATCTATAGGCAGATCAGGAAGTGGAATGTGCGGATTTGATGACGTTTTTGCGGAATTTGAACCTAAATAATATCACAGTGTGGATGAAAAGCAGATTGAGTGTCAATTTGAGAATGAAGAATGTGGTGCCGTGTGATGAGGTGAGATAACAAAAGTTCGGTAGATACTGAACATCTGGTATATACAGATTGTGGTTCATGGTGCACGTCTGAACATGGCGGATGCTCGATTTATGACTCACGAATCCATTCAAAGACTCAACGTTCGTTATGCTGAAATCGGAGAGAACAATTTCACATCGCAGGACTTCAACGCATTCTTCCAAGCATGGACGAAGGGAGGACAGAAGTTCCAACTGGAAAACATCTCTTTTGCTATTCGAGAAGATCAAGGGATCGATATCGAAGAAGTGTTGGAAGGGTTGAGAGTGTACGACGGGGAGCCGAGAGTCAGAGATCGGTGGCATTTGTGAGTTTGGTTTGATTTTGAAGTTCTATATATTACCAGTCTGAACGTGCGGCTGCGCCGCATCATGCTGGCGTGTCTGAATAAGTCTAATAAAGTATGTCTGTCATGCATTCGGTCTGTTCGCAGTGACTAAGAAAGAGGTAGACCACCTCATCGCGGTCCCTCTTTCCTGTCGGTGCCCATTCGGTTCATTTGTCCGAGTAACCGGTGCCGTTCTTTTCAGCCTGAATGCGGCGAAGCCGCAGGTCCAGGCTGGTTATATAAGAATAATGATGATTTCTGTAGCAATCAATCGATATTTTGCAGAACGTTTCAACCAAGACTCAATGGATGTTTGTACCCAAAAGCCATCGATTGCGGGCAAGCCCACACAATTCTGAAATTCAATGGATATGCCGGAGCAATTCTTCTCGAGCCGAACCGCCTGTCGTTTTTCAATTTTGCTAAGCTGATTAACTGGTCTTCCTATAACTCATTTCTCAATTCCCAAAGCGAAGCATTCACTAAATCTGTCCAAGATGCGAGAACTAAACAGAAGCGGTTGGAAAGGAAGATTGCGGCTCAGGGAGTGAATGCAAGGGCGAAAGATCTGGAAAAGTTGGTACACATTTTGGATGAGATTGAGACTGGAAAAAGTAATTTGAAAGAAACACTGGAGGTGAAGGAGAAACTTCATACAGTGTGGAAGAATGATGGAGCTGTCGATTATACATTTTTATATAATTTTGCGCCTAAAATGAATTAAACTTGTCATATCAGCATTCAATATCATGGTATTCATTGTATATTTTTCTAGAATAACAGCCGTGGTCATAAAGATATTCCAGGACTATTTTTTCAAAAAAAAAAAATTTTAGGTGTTCAATTGAGCTGAAATTTTTTAGGCATTTGCAGACGTCAGACTGATGAATTTTCGAAATTTTTCAAAATTTTTTGATTTTTCCAGTTTTCACTATTTTCCATTTTTTTAGTAAATTTTGTTCCCAGTCGGGTGCACGGTACGCGACGCTGCCTTTTTTGTTTGTTCGATGGGTATACAGGCTGCGCACCAGTGATGGACGGAATTCCATATTCCGGGTTCCGTTTCCGGGTTCCGGCTGTTTTTTGGCTTCCTTTTCCGCTTCCGCCTTCTGTAGAAAAGTTTTCCTGTTTCCATGCAACTACGAGTTCAGCTTTATGCCAAATTTAGCGTAAATTTGAAATTTTTTGTTATTCAAGATGACCTTTATATAGTTTTTAACTCGGAATTCTACAAAGTCATTCACTTGTAGTCGGAAACTGTTTTTTTTTCCGTTTCCGTTTGTACCCAAAAGCCATTGATTGCGGACAAGCCCACACAATTTTGAAATTCAATGGACATGCCGGAGCAATTCTTCTCGAGCCGAACCGCCTGTCGTTTTTCAATTTCGCTAAGCCGATTAACTGGTCTCGCTATGATAACCTTGTCAACACCTTCAGCGAAGCATTCACTAAATCTGTCCAAGATGCGAGAACTAAACAGAAGCTGTTGGAAGGAAAGATTGCGGCCGGGGGCGTGAATGCAAGGGCGAAAGATCTGGAAAAGTTGGTACTCGTTTTGGATGAGATTGAAACTGGAGAAGGCAATTTGAAAGAAACACTGGAGGTGTAGAAGAAACTGCATACAGTGTGGAAAAATGATGGAGTCGTCCATTATACATTTCATCGACCGAATCACCAATATCATTTATATAACTGATCAATTAATTATATAATAATTTTATGGCTACCTACATAATAAAAGAAATTTATCACTTTTTTCATATTATTTTTTCTAGAGATTAATTGAGCACGGCCTAGGTGCAATGGGTAAGGT
>LR574229.1:0-10491 GCA_900536345.3 Caenorhabditis sp. 39 LS-2015
ATCGAGTTCTTGGATTATTAATTAACTTTATTCGTTTAAATATAAATAAAACAATTAAGTAAAATCTCAAGCAGGTACAGAATCGGTTTTGCGACCGATACAGAATCGGTTTTGCGACCGATTCTGTACACACGCGAAAATATGAGAGAGGTTAACACGTGAAGATGGAAATGGGGCAGGAATGTGAGAAAACGGTACAGAATCGGTTTCGATTCCGAATCTGTACTCACGTGAAATTAATGGTACAGATTTGGCTTATTAACTGATTCTGTACCAAAAAAGAATACTAAATAAGCTATACCAATCAGATTATTTGCATGTGGTGATCCAGAGAAGTTCGGAGACTTTTTGAAGATCCGATAACAGCAGATTGTTGTGTATTATTTATGAATTTTCTCTTCTATTTCCAGCGTTTCCAGTCAACATTTCGACATTTCTGCACTACCATTGATTGATCTTTTCTTTCTATGAACAAAAAATTGACTTTCCTTAAAAAAAACCGAATGGAACTTACATAGAACGCGTAAATTTGGATAGCAGTCAGGCCAAAACGTGAAAATGAGGACAACGAAGTGTTCAACGTTTACTATTGATGTCACGCGTGACATTAACACAATTTAATACGTTTGTTGTTTATTTCGAAACGAAGTTTTTTTGAGTGATAAAATTAGCCACGTTTTGGCCTGACTGCTATCCAAATTTACGCGTTCTATGTAAGTTCCATTCGGTTTTTTTAAGGAAAGTCAATTTTTTGTTCATAGAAAGAAAAGATCAATCAATGGTAGTGCAGAAATGTCGAAATGTTGACTGGAAACGCTGGAAATAGAAGAGAAAATTCATAAATAATACACAACAATCTGCTGTTATCGGATCTTCAAAAAGTCTCCGAACTTCTCTGGATCACCACATGCAAATAATCTGATTGGTATAGCTTATTTAGTATTCTTTTTTGGTACAGAATCAGTTAATAAGCCAAATCTGTACCATTAATTTCACGTGAGTACAGATTCGGAATCGAAACCGATTCTGTACCGTTTTCTCACATTCCTGCCCCATTTCCATCTTCACGTGTTAACCTCTCTCATATTTTCGCGTGTGTACAGAATCGGTCGCAAAACCTATTCTGTACCTGCTTGAGATTTTGCTTAATTGTTTTATTTATATTTAAACGAATAAAGTTAATTAATAAAAATGTAATCAGAAACTTGATCTCAACGCCGTAAATGTACAAATGCACAAAGAAACTGTATTTGCTCAGAGGGATGTACAGATTTCACGAGTTCTGAACGGATCTTATATTTTTCTGTTCATTTTCACAATTGTGGACGACTATTTTCAGTATTTTAATCTCACCACGTTTTTTTAGTACAAAAAGTACAAAATTGTTCACCTTTTCCAAAAAATCAATCAAAAATTTGAGATTTTGAAATTCAATGCTTCCTATATGATGGAAAGAGTTGCGACTACTATCACTATCACGCGAGTTGCCGAAGATCTAGTGGTGGCGCCCACAGGAAAAACGCTCGGGTCAGTGGCACCCGGGACAGCCGAATTAATACGGGTTGTCCAAAACGCGCTCCCGGTGCTTCTCCTCCTCGCGGAAGAGTCGCGCTGGGAAAATTTTGGCAGTCCGTCCTCATCGGAGGAGGAAGTGGCGGTGTCCGTTTTAGAAACACTCGGGTACGTGGCGCCCGTCCAAAAAGCGCCCCTGGTGTGCACGGTCCCGGCGGAGCAGGTGACTTCGTTCGACGGAGATCAACTCGCTCCCCGCCCATGGACCTGCTTCGTTCCTGCAAAGGCGTTTGGGGACTAATCACTCAGGGAATTTTTGAAGATCTCTCGATTTGCCAGATACACAATGCTCACTATCCGGAAGACTATCTATTGCCAGCAGTTTCAATTCCTACCCAGCATGGAACTAATGGTTATCTAAAGGATTGTTATCAATATATTATGCAGAAAATCGAGATGGTGCTTCAACTGGCGGCGGCCAACCCTACGCAAGGACCCGAGCAGTCCAGCCCCCTCACCTGGGAGGAGTGTGTGTGTGTGTATCAGCATCAGGAGATTAGACGCATATAAGCGCAACTGAAAGGTCGAGGTCAGACGCTAAAAAGAATAAAGAGCGCACTCAAAAAACACTCATTGCGAGTGACGTGAGCTCATTGCGAGCGCACACAGGACCACTCATAGTGAGTGAGGGGAGCTCATGGAGCCCTCTCTAAGGCACTCACTGTGCGTGAGGTGAGCTCATTGACAGCCGCTCACGGCGGTCACGAATCAATATTTCGCGCATTACGCGCGATTTGTCATTATATAAAATGACTTTAAATATTGAAGTAAATGAAACGATAAACGCCGAAAATAGAAGCGTTCGTAACATTAATCTCGAATCGGGCAAAACCATCTAGAGGAGGCAACGGAGACAGTTGAGGAAGATGGCGAGGAAGAAACCCTGAGGATTTGGGTACCTCACGATGGTCCGCTTCTCTGTCCACACTGTACTCTATACAGAACAAAACGGAAGATCGGTGCAGAACACTTTCGTGCCATAAAGAAGCACATCTTTGAGAAACACGACCGGAGTGCAAAGTTCACATACGGGTGCACAGTCTGCGGAGCCACTAAGCCCGCCCACAAAGCAGATGCCTGCAAGTGGATCCAACAACATCTCAAACACGAGCACAACATCCACGACGTGGAGACGGTCAAGTACGACTCGACGAGAGGCAAGGCGGCAGAAGCGCTAAACGCATGCGCACCTGCGTTTGATCTTTCGAAGAAAGACACAAAGACCACGAAGCCACCGGAGAAGCCAGTGAAGACCATGACAGACTTCTTCGCAAAGGCAGTCTGCTCCCGGCGGTAACTCGCGCCAAGGCCAAGCTACTCGCCGAAGCCGGAGCCTCGGAGGCAGAAGAGAAGCTGAACCGCGGAAAAAGACCAGCCACGGTAGATGGAGAGGTCAGCATTGCAGCCAAAACTCCTACCAGCTCTCCCCCGGTCAAGAAGTTGTTTGCAGAAGTTCTGAAATTGTCGGAGGTTGTACAATCAACGACGACAATGAACCATCTGCCGAGGGAAAACCAGGTACAATGCTCGGCGCGTTAACCACAAAAGGGGAAGAGAGGCATGGATCGATGAAGACCATCATGGTCGGCTTAGACATGCGAAATTAAGACATGATGCTATGCTCTCTGTGACAAATTTGTCGAACAGAAAGAGGCATCGGAGCGGAAGCACTGAAGTACCTGAAACGACACCTAAGGGACTAACATAAACTCAATTGTTTAATACAAGTGCCACGAATGTGAGTACGAACCGGAGGGCTGCACCTATGGAAGCCGATGGATCAAAAGCCACGAAAAAGACGCACGACTTGTTGTTCCTGGAGACAGTAGAAAAAAGACCAGAAGGAGCAAGACGGCCGAGCAACTGAATCAGGCAGCTCCCTCTCTCTCTCGCTGTTCGAACGAACACAGACCCAGGTCACAACATGCGAACTTGTCATGCTTGTCAATAAACGAATAAGGACGAATGAAGGCCGGGAGGCTCGGGCGGGTAACTCCGTCAGCACTAGTGGCTGCCCTGCCCGACGGTGCTGACATTAAGAGGAATCCTGGAAAGTTTGGGACAAGAGATCATCAAGAAGTTGAGGATATTCCGCTACAAAAGAGATTCTCATTAATTTGTTCCTCACGATACAGTTAGCAGTCTCAACTGACATATTGCTGCTGAACCAGGCTCGCCCAAATCAGTAAATGAAGAAAACATTTAAAAATACGTTGTCTGGAATTCGGAAATTCTTCAATGGAAACAAATGCAATTGGATAGATGACAATCAGGTTTTTGTTTACAATTATGACATTATTAATATTTTCAAAATTTTCAGAAAAATTGATTAAGCGACATCCCGAAGTTTCCCAACTTTTTCTTCGTTTGAAATCGCGACGTTTCGCAACTCCCTTTTCCAAATCATTGTCCATAGTGGAAATGGGGAGATGCGGACAGCAATCTCTAACTTGTCAAAGTTGCGAAATGTCGCGGTACCTGGAAGGAGTTCACTTTGAAAACTGCTGGAAAGTAGTGCAGATGGCAGAGTTTGTTGGGACGGGTGGAAGGAAGGGGATCAGTAGGATAACGAACCGAACTGAAAAAAACAAAACAATACCATTGCAATGGGACATGATGAACAGTTTTATGAATGCTGCAGGTGATTTATGGTGCGTTCCTTCCAGAAGCGACCAGATGGAAACAGGAAACTGGACTCTGAAGGAATTGAAAGAATCGAGTTTCTTCAGAATTGAAATTTACAGGGTTTTTGAGATACTACATTTTATTCAAACTTTAAAAGAAAATAAACATAATCTGGTTAGAAGGGGAAAAAATGGGATAATGGCATGGGAGGTTATACATAATAAACCATGTTATTTTGTGAATACTCTGGGTAGATCTCTCTCCATGCTCTGGTAGTGGTGGTGGATGTCGGGCCAGGATCATGCCGACATCCTTAGAGTTCCCGTCTTTGGCTTTGAGCGTGGAAAGGGTGAGAAGATCCGTGTTCCACCCAAGGCGCTGGAACACATAACCTTCTGCTCTGTACTCGTCCATCCGCGTCTGGAACCAGGTTCTCACCTTCTCAATCAACAAGGTCGGGGTGCCGGGGGTCTTTGGTGCATTTGCTTTGAGAGGACCTTTTTTCGGACCACTTGCAAATGCAGACCTTACCAGCTTGCCCTCTTTTTTGGACCTTTTTTAGCTGATTTTGAGGGCGGCGTCTGGATTCTCATTGCCAAAAGCTTCGGGGTTTGCACAGTGTGATCAGTCAGTGGATTGGGGATTGGTTCCAGGAAAACCTTCTGTGCCGGTGCTTTTTTGGCTGCTGGTGATTCATTGGTCGCTGCTCTCTTCCGTTTCACGCCAACCGTCCGCCATTCCATATTCTCGCCCTGGTCTGCTTCCTCTCCGCTGTTTTGGGTAGTGATAGCGGCTTTTTGTGGTTGTACTTTTGAGTTCTGAGGCGTCACGGTACTAATGGTGCCTCCAGGCACCACCTCTTCCCCCTCGGCGCTCAGAACTTTCTCCATGACATGTGGGGTCTTTCCGCAAAAATTTTGTATGATTTTTTTAGACGTTTCTGAAAGAAGATGTTTCTGAAGCAAAATTAAAAAATTATTAGCTGGATGCCAGAAAAATTTCCTTCCTTTTCTAGGCAATCACGGAGACACAAACTGCACATTGATCGCAAGCGTGCTCCAGCGTAATCATATAGCCGATTTGAATTTGGCTGCTGAGACTGAGTATTCAACGCAAGAGGAAAAACATGTTTTTTTCGCGTTTTTCAGTGATTTTTCAGTTTTTTGCGGGTTTTAGGTTTATTTTGTTGGTTTTTCAGCAAATTTTTATAATATTAAAGTGTTTTTGTAGTATTTTCACTAGATTAACACGCGCGAAACAGGCGACGCAGGCCCGAAAATCTAGTGAAAATACTACAAAAACACTTTAATATTATAAAAATTTGCTGAAAAACCAACAAAATAAACCTAAAACTCGCAAAAAACTGAAAAATCACTGAAAAACACGAAAAAAACATGTTTTTCCTCTTGCGTTGAATACTCAGTCTCAGCAGCCAAATTCAAATCGGCTATATGATTACGCTGGAGCACGCTTGCGATCAATGTGCAGTTTGTGTCTCCGTGGCAATTCAATGTTTTAAAAAAAATTGAAAAAATTAACGCAATCGTAGGAAGAAAAATAGTTGGAAAACGAATAAACGAATGAGACAGTACCCAAAAACAAGAGTGGTTCTCTTTTGACGCAGCGCCTACCGCTCCCGCGTTTCTTTTCCGTATGCGACTATCGATTTCTCGCGAAAGGGGAGGGGAAAGAGTGATTGGCAAGTCTGCACGCAGTAGAAATTGTGAATCCCAGTACGATTATATTTTTGAATTCTTTTCATAGTTTTTTGAATTCTTGATAATTAAAATTTATCTAAATTTTTTAGAAATTTTAGTAAAGAATCAATTAAATAATAGGTTTGAAGTGAATTATTCAGCAAGTGAACAATAGAGTGCCTAAAATTGTTTGTAAAGATTTGGTCTTCGGGTCATCACCAACGGGGCCCACCGCTCTGTCGACCGTGCTTGCCATGCACGGCTTTTTCTGCGGCCCGGTGGCTACCTATCATAGTTCTCAGCTGCTGTCGCTCGGCCAAGTGCAGCTGTTCATTTTCGGCACTGCTCCTTTTCTGCCGGCACTTTTTCCTTGGATACTGTGCTCCTCCGCAGTGCCTCCGAATCCTCGCTGTTCTCCTCCATCTGCCTTCTTCTGCCTGAACTTCTCATTTTTCGACACGTTTTTCTTGGTGCGCACCTTTGTCTCCACCGTCTCCATCTGGTCGTCTTTTTTCTCCGGCTCCCATTTTTGGTTGTTTATTCTGGTAAACTTTCGAACTCGACATCCTTCTGCCTGCTTGCTGGCTCCGGGAACTCCTCGCATCCAACACATCCTGTCGGCTGGTTTCTACCTGTCTCCCAGGATGTGGCGCCAATAGATGTTTTTGGACGCCTCCATGGTTAACCGGCACATTTCCGGAATCAATCTGCGGATTTGGGTGTTTCGGATTCCAAGTTGCTCGAGTGACTTTGAGGTTGGCGTCCAGTATGTGCCCAGGCTGCCGACGACGATGGGAAGAACTGTCGCTTTGCGACCTTTGGCTTCATGGTACTCCACCAGTCCTTGGTACTTGTCTACCTTCTGCTGCCATGCTTTCCTCATCGCGTCCAATCCATTTTCATACGGGATCGTCACGTCGGCAATCAGTACTTCGAATCCGTTTGTCATGATGATGTCTGGTCGGAGTCTTGTCGGCCCATCTTCCGAATCCACCTTGATATTGTATCCGGCTTTTTCTCCTTTCTCAATCTGGTCCAGTACCAAATTTAGCACTTGATCGTGGCGGAATGTGATGCCAGTTGGCATTTGGTAGTGGCAATTCTGCAGGATGTGGATCTGGGATTCAAATTCGGCCGGGCACCTTCTGCATCCCTTTGGCATTTGCGGGTCGAAGGTGTTCGCATTGCAACTCAACAAGTTCAGTCTGGCTCTGTGGATGAACTTGTGGCATGCGATGCTCAACAACTTTCCATCCTTCACGAAGTTGTTAGACTCAGGATGCTGCTGGAGTACTTGCACCACGCGTGACTTGACGTCCTTGTTTTTCAGGAAGTTTTGGGTCAGGGATGCTCTGAGCATGTTCGTCATCCGTTGATGCATCTTGGCCGAGTCTGCCTTGGCGAACGTGACGGGTTTCGATGTTTCAGTGGCCTGGATCTCCACTGCTACACCATTTCCATCGGGTTTGAACTCCATGTGATGCCATGGCGAGTCCTTGTTTCTCGAAAGCGTTTGAAGGCATTCGTTCTTTCTTACGAACACGTTGTATCCTCCTTTGCAGATCCTCTAGGTGCCTGCTCTGAAAAATAAATTAATGTTCAGTCTAAATATGTATTTTCATATTTACAAATTTGAAACTAAAACTTGATAAAGCGAAAGATTGTTTTTACAAGATCTAGGAAATTTTGTTTGAAAAGAAAACTGAAAAAATTAGAAATTCAAAAACTCACTTAATTCTAAATTCAGGTTGCTGCAGCAGTCTTCAGCAGGTAGAGAATAATAAATGAACGAGACAGTATGCAGAAACAAGGTTGTTTTCTTTCTCCCGCCATCTCTTCCTCTTTCTCTCTTCCCGGGTTTTTGCGAGAAGGGGGAGGAGTGGGGCAATTGGCAGGTCTGCACACAGATGACATCGCAAACCCTAATAATTTTTTTATAGTTTTCTCAATTTCTGACAATAACTTCGTACTGTTCAAAAAACTTATCCCAATTCTTCTCAAATTATTGATATAAAATGTTGGGATGGGTGGAAGGAAGGGGTGTGGGAGGGAAAAGGAACAGATCACTGTCTCAGCAACAAGAATACGAAAGATTACCAAATTACGTCTTTTATAATGCTTCCTTTCAAGAAACATCGACGAGAATGGAAATAGGAAACTCGGCTCTGAAAATTCTAAGAAAACAGAGAGGTTATTCAATTTTATAAGAAAAAACATATATTTTTGAGATATTAAAGTTTATTGAACTTTGAGATCAATGAAACAAAATCTGGTTAGTAGGGGGATTATAAGGGATGCCAGACTGCATGCGGACATTATACATGAAAAATCACGACAAATTAGTTACAAATTAGTCTGTTTCCTTCGGGTCATCACCACCGGGGCCCTCCGCTCTGTCGACCGTGCTTGCCATGCACGGCTTCTTCTGCGGCCCGGTGGCTACCCATCGTCGCCCACAGCTGCTCCAGTCGCTTCTCATCTCGCCTCATCCATTCCCGTCTCCTCGCCAGCTCCCGATCCAGTTCGGCGATCTCGAGGCTCCTCCTCCGATACTCCTCATCTTCCTCGCTTCTGCCCCAGTTTTGTGACACTGGGGCCCATCTCCAGCACTCGTCCTCCTTCCTCTCGATTGCCGAACTGTCCACCACCACTTCTCGCCTCCTTCTCGCGTCCTCTCCATCTTCCTCGTCCCAGCTCACAGACTTTCTCCTTCCATCTGACTCCCATCCTTGTCTGATCATTGCTGGCGCCACTCTCGGGTTTGCTCCACGGCTTCGGGCCCTTCCTTCCGCTCTCCTGCTCACCTCCAACGGCTCATCTTCGGCACTACTCTTTGATCTGCCGGCACGTCCCCCTTGATTACTTTGCTCTTCATCGGTGCCTCCGAGTCCTCGCCGTTCTCCCCCAGCTGCCTTCTTCCGTCTCAGCTTTTCCTTTTTCGACACCTTTTCATTGGTGTGCACCTTTGTCTCCACCGACTCCATCTGGTCGTCTTTTTTCTCCGGTTCCCACTGATCTTCGGATCTCCTGACGAATCTTCGGACTCTCTGTTCCTCTGGCAGCTTGACGGCTCCTGGTACTCCCTGCTTCCAGCACATTCTGTCGGCAGCTTTGTACCGGTCTCCCAGGATGTGGCGCCAATATATATTTTTGGACGCCTCCATGGTTGAACGGCACATTTCGGCTATTCTGCTGCAAAAATGTTGGTTCTCGATGTGATTTTCAGATATAGAAAATGTGAAAATGAAACTTGATGAATCAAGAGATTTGTTCATTTTTTAGAAAACTCATTGTTTAAAAAGACCACATAAAACCAAAATTTGAAAATAAATGGAATACTCACTTGGTTTTCATTTAAAACGGAAAAAGTAGTCGTCGGAATAGAAATTGTACTTAGAAAATAAATAAATGATCGAGGCAGTATGGAAAAAACAAGTATGGTCCCCTTTGTCGCCTCTGTCTAACCCATTCTTCCCCCGCGTCTCTTTTCCGTATGCGAATATTGATTTCCCGCGAGAAGAGAAGAGGAGGAGTGATTGGCAGGTCTGCATGCAGTACAAATTGCAAAAATTATAAGCGCATTCTTTTCAAAAGCACAATTTTTTCAGAAAATGTGTCTAATTTTTCAATGAGGTATACCCGAAGGGACATGTATTTTATAATATATCACAAAAACGATGAGAGATATCATCAAATGATCAACTAGGAGATTGTAGCTTTTGAAATGCTGAACATTTCTGTAGTTGATCATTTTTTGATATTTATCACGGTGAATAAGATATATTTCTAAGAAAATGTAAAAGGTATTATGCGTTTTTCAAATGGTGACAGTTGAGCTAATCCACGTGGATTGGGTCTCGTCATGCAGCTACGTGACCTCTAACGGCGAGCAGTTTCTTTTTTTTCTGCGTGTCCACACGCTTTCTCACTCTCTCTCAAGTTGTTCACGTAGCTGCATGACGAGACCCATTCCACGTGGATTAGCCCAACTGTCACCATTTGAAAAACAGATAATCACTGTACTTCACGTTGACCAAAAAAAGCGAAAAAATTAAACAAAAATGGGAGGAATTATAAACGTTTTGTAATGAAAAGAAGTTGAAAGTATCATTTGATCATGAGATAATTGACACGATCTATTTATCAACAGTAGATAGGCTGTCACTTTTGGAAAGTAAACAATGATACATGTATTGAAGTAGGCAAAAATAATAGAAATAAAAGTGAAACATAAATAAAAACAAAGAGATTTTACAAAGCACGCAGAAAAAAAGTCAACTTGACCAGCAATCAGATCCAAGAACTAACTGAACTCAACGTTGCCTAACTTGCCAGATCGGACGGGAAGGCGACGAGAGAGAAGAACAGAGGCGCGCAACTGATAAGATAGGCTCTATCGCCATCCCGGTTTTTGTCAGCTGCTGGGAACCTATTTAATTAGCGATTTCCGCCGCGGCCGGTTTAGTTGCCCGAATTTGAGGTAGCTCGCGCAAGCGGCTTCTCGGATTCGGGTGAACTAATCAGGGATCTTCGGCTGAGTCAGTCGAGGCAGTTTCCCGAAGTTCAAGTCGATCGGTCGCAAGGCAACTGCGGGAGG
>LR574236.1:0-15022 GCA_900536345.3 Caenorhabditis sp. 39 LS-2015
AAAGTGGCACTGACTGCTGAGGAGTTGTTGGATCAAGTTGGAATGTAAGTTGGGGGACAGGGTTACTGTAGGCTGGTGGGAGGTACTGTGAATGAGCTCTTGGCAGATACAGGATCATTGAAACTGATTGCAAAGTAGGGGGAATATGTGATGTGTGAAACTGTATCTAGAATGTCTCACAATCAAATAAAGAATCATTTGGGTTGTTTACTGTAGCTATGAGATTACTGCAGTTTCTCATATGTGAAGGCTTTTCATCTTTCCTAGAAAGCTTCAAAGGAAACATGGAGTTTGTGAAACCGATTTTTTTTTGAAAAGTTTTTTGACTGTTTGAACCATGTAAGGTACGATACTGTTACTGTGACTATTGGATTACTGTAGACTTCAGATTACTGTAGCTAACAATAATAATAAAAAATTTTCTGTTTCGTGAAATCAAAAAATATCATGTTCAAAGTAGAAATCTGTTACTAAAATATTTTTCTTACAATTAGAGTTTACTACATCAATCTTTCGTTACGATAGTTCTAGAGTTGGGGTTACTGTAGCTATGAGATTATTGTAGTTTGAGTTTGATTTTTTAAAATCATCAGCGATTGTATCAATATTGCATTTATAAAGCTTCAAATAAAAAATGAGATTGATGAAACTGATTTTTTTCGTTTTCGACTGTTTGGTACTGCTACGGTAACTGAAGACTCCAGGCTACTGTAGGTTACTGTGCATACCATAGATTAATTACTGCAGTTATAATAAATACGAAGTTTTCTGTTTCATGATATCGGAATATATAACGTTCAAATTTGAAAATTGTTCCACATCGAAAAATAACAACTAGAACTTTTATTGCGACCTTTCAATGATTTTATGATTACTGTAACTATTGGTATACTGTAAAATTGAGGTTACTGTAGCTCACTGTACATAACTGAAATCGATTACAGTAGCTATGTGAATACAAAAGTTTCTGTTTCGGGAAATCGACAAAATTGAATGTTTAGAGTACAATTAATGGTACCTTGAAGCGTTCTATTTACAGCAACCTTACAATTAAGATTACGGTAGTTAAAGGGTTACTGTAGAGCAAAGTCCAGTTGTAAAGCGAAAAAAATATATCTGTTTCACCGATTTTGAAAATAATTTAATTAATTTGAAATTGCGATCCTTGTGTCGCTGTGCTGCGCACTGCTTAAAAACCAGTCACGTTGCGGTCGAGTCGCGGTTCTGCAAAAACTTCCTGTTTCACTGATTATCTAAGCCCCCTTTCCTGAATTGCATTTCGTTGTCACCTTACCTCAACCTCAATTCATAAAAACCAATATCCTTACCTTGTTCCAGCTGGCACCCATACCCCCTCTTCATCACCTTTTCCATGGCATTCCTGTGGCTTCTCTCCGTAATGCCGACCATGTCTCCCAGCTACATGGCCCCTTCAAGTCCGTGTAATCTGGAGAATTGCACGTTTGTCACTGTGCAGAAAGAGGTGAGTGAGGGAACAATTCACAGTGTTATTTTTCAACATACGGGTCTAGTGAAACTGACAAAGTTTTATAGTTGTTAGTAACTTCTGAAATATTTTACTCTTCTGGGAAAAAGAGTACTGATGAGTAGGGTTCCGCATCGAGTCGAGTTTCGAGACAAATTGACTCGAACGCTCGATAAATTTTTCGAGTCGAGTGACTCGAAAGTTCGAGCGGCTCGACTCGGAAACTCGAGTCGCTTTTTTCGAGTTTTCGAGTCGTGCGGCTCGATGCCAAAACTCGATTCGACTCGGAACCCTACTGATGAGTCTCTGTTGGGTCTCACAGCGATTACAATGCATGAGAAATTCAATTTTCCAATTGAGACGATCCCACCCGTTGCTTGTCGCGTCGCGACGTTTTCTAAAATTTTAAAAAGAAATAAATGCATTATTGAATCTTTGCTGTTTCGGACAAAAGTACTACCCCATGTTTACAGTTTCAATTGGTTCCCAAAACATGTAGAAGATGAAAATAAATGTTTACATGAAACAATATAGTAATCGAAAGAAATTTTTTGAAAAACCAAGCCGCGGCGCGCGGATCTTTCGGAGATGCAGTTTTTCATTCAAACTGTTACTGTTCAAAGTTGATTTTAATCAAACCGTATGCCGTTTTAAAGGCGCATAGCGACAACTGAACAGTTACATGTCTCGTTGCGACTCTTCACAAGTTTATAATAGAATTGATTAATTTGCTGTTACAGATTGTTTTCTAAGCCCGGTATGACTTGAAGTTTCTGGTCAAGTATACATGAATAAGCAATCGTAAAGACTTGGAAAACAATGAACTTTTTGACGTTTTATCAAAGATTTACCCTTGACTTTTGAGAAATAGAGCTTTGTAGCCTAAATTATCGGAAATCACAACGTTTTCACTTCAACTTATCGCTATGCGCCTTTAAAATTGTGCAACCAGGTTTTCTAACAGTGAGTTTATACGATTAGCAGTCTCACAATGTCACGTGAAAAAGTAAAATGGCCTAGGTCACGCTGCGCCGGTTTCGTCCCGGGCTCACTTAACATCTTTTTGAAACCGGAAGTACATACTTCAGTCTTTTCATTCCTCTCCATTTCAGTTCAACATCTCCAAAACCCTAATCGATCCCGGCGAGATGACCACTTCGATTTTCTTCCTGGGCAATGGAGTTCTCGGACAGATCTACGCGGTGGCAGCTGACAGGTGAATAAAATAAATATGTCCTGGATGTGCCTCCAATATGCCTTCCCTTCAGAATCGGCCGTCGTCCAGTGCTAATCGCAAGTCTCTTCATCTCTGGTCTCTCCGGTGTCTTTGCCGCTTATGCTCCAACTTTTGAGACAATGCTGGTTGGAAGATTCTTCCAAGGAAGCTGTTTCACGGTACCCCTCCCATTTTAAGTGCTTCTAATATGCCTTCCATATGCCTAGGCCTTAACCATGATCAACTGGGTGATGTGTTGCGAGAGTATCTCCTTCTCCGGCCATGGCTACGCTTCCGTTCTCTTCGGCCTCTGTTGGGTCATCGGCTACTGTTCGGTATCTCCATTGGCCATCTACTTTTCCACGTGGCGATATGTTCAATTGGCAACTTCGGTGCCGTGTGTCTTGTTTGGCATTTTGATGATGTTGTGAGTGTAGTGTAGCGGTCCCAAAGTTTCGTAGCCATTAGAAATTGAGAGATTGAAACGGAATGGTGATGTATTTAGCTCTGGACGTTAATTTCTGAAAATCAGAATTGAAAAACAGGAATAAGCGAAATTTCCTTAAATAACCATTGATGAAAAGAACTGACAAGTTTTTATTGAAACCGTTGTTTAGTCCTGCTGTTGCTTTGTGTTCCCCGTAAATAAGTGTAAATCTCCGAGCTTGAGAAGTTCAATACTGGATCTTGAAACAGAAAGTTTTGAAATTTTCGATTTACCTTGTCAACTTGCTGAAGAAAAATGAAAATCACTCTTTTTTTTCGTCTTCCAAGTAGAAATGGGGCCGATAAAATGAGAAAGAAGTCTGCTATCCGACTCGTAGTCAGAACCAGTTTCCCTTTTCTGAAATTACTCGATCGTCCTGCTCCCTAAACAGCATAAAACATTGGAATTGAACAATAGTTACACAAAATGCTCAAATTTCAGTTTTGAAAGTATAAGTATCTGCTCACAATCAGGAATCGCGTACAAACTAATAGAAACAGAAGACCTGACTTTCACTAAAATTAACACTTGTTATGAAACCGAAAACCTTTTTCTTGACAGAGAAGAGTAGCAAAAGACTGAACTTACCAAAAAGTATTCATTGAGATATTGAAACCATTTTCTTTATTGCTGCAATTATCATATTTACTAGTTTTCAAATTATCCTAACAATAAGGCCAATAGACGGAACGTATTGCCATACTCCGCAAGTTCAATACTGGATCTTGAAACAGAAAGTTTGAAATTTTAGATTTACATTGTAAACTTGCTGAAGAAAAAGGGAAAAACACCCCTATCACATTCAAAAACCAATTAGAAATGGAGCGGTGAAATGAGAAAAGAGTCTGATATCCGACTCGAAAAGAGCATTCGATTTCTCTTTTAGTTTTCCTTTTTTAAAATCGTTTTGATGTTTCGTTAAATTGGGATTGGAAATAGACACACAAAATACTTAAATCTCAGTTGTTAAACTGTAAAAATCTGTTCACTTTTAGTTGTTAAAAATATCAAAGTGTGTGTCAGCCTGATACTAAAACTAGCAATAAAAACCAACATTTTTCTTGCCAGAGGGGAGTGGAAAAAGGCTGGGATTGGCAAAATTTACCAAAAAGTTATTCATCGAGATAGTGAAACCGTTTTATTTGTTGCTGCAATTAGCATAGATTTCACAATCAAATTACCTCGGGGGGAGTACGTGGCATTGTTTGCTAAAAACTAGAAAAGTTTAATACTGGATCTTGAAACAGCAAAATTTTGAATTTTTCCATCTACATCTTGAAATGACAAGAGCTGAAAAACAAGATCACAGAAATCAAACATGTTAGCCTCCACAGAAAATTCAACAATTGTTTTTTATACTTTTTCCACATAGTAATAGAGATTTTGAAACAGATAGGTAGAGTTGAGTTGAGAAACGAACTGAAGTGATGAGATCGGAAGATCGAACTTTTTTTCTTCTTGCTGAATATTCACAGTTTTCAAATTTCTATGTATTGTTCGTTTTTCAAATGGTGACAGTTGAACTACGCTACGTGGAATTTTAGGTGGCAACATGTGAGAGAGTGAGAGCGCGAGTGGAGACGCAGAGATATAGAGACACCGAAAGGTCATGCTCGCACAGCAAAATCAACTGTCAGGCCAGCGTTTGAAAAACGGCGGGTAATAATTGAAAACTCTGTCGAATTGAAACGAGAAGATGAAAATTGGCCTATCAAATGCATTGAACTGGTCCCGTGGACGAGGAGCGACACGGTTCCTAAGCCACTGGTTTTGTCCCGAAATTAACGAAAAATTTGATTTTAAAAAATTTGAAGATTTAAGAAGAGTCTAACCAATTCACTGAAGAAAAAGGTATTACATCAATACACCAGCTAACTATAATAATATGTATTACCTCCGTCTGACGATGCGCCCCCAATGGCAGAGTTTCTGCGGGACGGAAACTCTTCCATCTCCCGTTGGTCTCGCCACGAACAGTGTG
The DNA here is from genome assembly GCA_900536345.3 of Caenorhabditis sp. 39 LS-2015. Lineage (NCBI taxonomy): Eukaryota > Metazoa > Nematoda > Chromadorea > Rhabditida > Rhabditidae > Caenorhabditis > Caenorhabditis waitukubuli. Next base: position 5,171 of record LR574236.1, read on the forward strand.
CCCAAAAAAAAGCACGAGTTTCCAACTCGAACGCTTTTTGCGAGGGCAGCTCGCACGTGCAGGCGCGCGGGCATCGCCCGATCTTATGCGGCGCTGTGTACCGACAAAAACCGGGATCGCGCTGGCGCCTATACAATGCACTGCGCGGCGGCGACCGCTCGCACACACCAGGTCGGCCGTCGCCGCCTAACTCAAAACATAGGCGCCAGCGCGATCCCGGTTTTTGTCGGTACACAGCGCCGCATAAGATCGGCCGATGCCCGCGCGCCTGCACGTGCGAGCTGCCCTCGCAAAAAGCGTTCGAGCTGCAAACTCGTCCTTTTTTTTGGGCACACTGTTCGTGGCGAGACCAACGGGAGATGGAAGAGTTTCCGGCCAGCAGAAACTCTGCCATTGGGGGCGCATCGTCAGACGGAGGTAATATGCTGATTGTGAAACTGAACGTTTTTTCGATTCAATTAATTGTTCGGTCTCTGTTTCAAAACCACAACATACCCCTTCATTATACCACCTTCCCAATTTCAAATTGTTCATAGAATGTCTCCTCCCAATCCCCCATCTTCCAGCACTCTCCCCGAAAGTTTCTCCTTCCTGGTCGCCAAGCGAAAACGCGACGAAATCGTGAAATGGATTGAGATGGCGTCTCGAGTTGGAAACGAAGATTTTGATTATGATGCCGATCAGATAGTGGATATGTCGAGTCGGGAGGAGGACAATAAGACGTTGTGGCAGACGTTGAAGTTCGTGTTGCAGTCGAAGATGATGATGACTTATTCGGCCGTGGAGTCGTTTGTTTGGTGAGTTACAAATAAAATAGAACTATTACAAGATTCAAACGAAGTGGAAAAGTCCGCAGTGGGTGCCGTTGAGGAATCGGGTACAGTATCGATGACGCGAAAAACAATTCAAATGTTAACGTGTGTTTTTCGAAAAATTTTTTTCGCGCCGACGAAAAAAATCATACTGTAATTGATTACCCAAACCCGCGAGACACCAAATTGTGGACTTCGCCACTTCGTTTGATTCTTGTAATATGTAGGATCGAGATAGGTTATGGATGACTATCGGAAGGAAAAAAAACCAAAGATAGTTATGAAAACCTTGAAACAGGAAACAAAAACGCTATCTTCCAGGATCATCGACTTGATGATCTACAGTGCCCTGTCCCTCTCTTCCACCGGCGTCGGCACTTCCAACATGCACCTCTCCTACATCTTCTCCGGTCTCGTCGAGATCCCATCCTACTTCCTAATCCCAGCAGCTATCGATTGGTTGGGACGGAAGCCGTCGGTGATGGCGTGTCATATGATTCTCGCCTTCTCGCTTCTCTCCATGTACTTGTTCGATCATGAGGCGGATCCGCAGATCTTTCTGATCATTTGGCTGATTGCCAAGTTCGCGGTGGCCAGTGCTTTTATGTTGTGTTTTGTGTATGGTGCGGAGCTGTTTCCAACGAATTGCAGGTGGGTTTTTTGGCTTGCTGGCGCCTGGTTATTATCACCATCTGCTAGCCGACGCCGACATGCACCGGTGGCCTAGTGGGTTACACGTTTGCCTGTCACCTACAGGGTCAAAAGTTCAATCCCTCCTCTCCCACTTTTTTTTTCTTCGAATTATATAATTCCAGAAGCATCTGCCTTGGCGCATGCGCCACCATCTCCAACATCGGAGCCGTCGTCGCCCCCCATGTCCCAGCGATGGACATCTTCTTCCCGGGTCTTCACTATCTCTTCTACGCCCTTTGCGCGTTCATCTGCACCATAATCACCACAATTCTTCCCGAAACAAAAGAATATCCGAGTGGCACGAGGAGTCAGCAACAGTCGTTGGCTTGAATTTTTAATGTTTTTTTTTTTGTTTTTTTTATATTTCTAAATTGTCTTCATCGGGTGCATAAACATCTGCGACGCTTTATATGAACTGTTGAAACTGGGAAAAATCGAAAAAAAAATACAAAAAAAGGAGAAAAGCGATATGGAACCCGTGAAAATCAATGAAATTTACAAAAAGAAACTGATTACAAGACATCTAAAATATGAAAAATTTCTATATCCTTGTCCTACTGCTCATTCTGAAGTGGTTCTTGCTCCATTCGCACTTCTGGTTCTTGTTTTTTTCGCCGTTTCAGTTGCAGCTCTTCTGGGTGCCAGAATCTGAAAGTCGATGAATAACGTGTGGCAATTGGATATAAGGGTCTTGCAACGAACAGTCCGCTTAGCAGAATGACATAGCTGGGTGGGCGGAGTTTAATTGGAAGGCCTCATAGGGAAAAACGGAAAAATCGCTGTGAATCCCGGTCATTTTATGCTTTTTGCAAAAGCTTTCTGTTTCAAAGCTACTGAATCTATCGAGATGAGCGAATGAACATGATACACTGAATTTCTCAAAATTTGAAGTGGGCGGAGCCTAACCTCTCCCAGTGAAACAAATAATCGTAGTTTTCAAATTTTTCTGTTTCAAGAGCAGTAAAAGATTGAGTCAAGGTAGCGAACATGATGACCATCTAGATTCTTCCCTCTATCACAACTAAAAGTGGGCGGAGCCAATGGGATCACAGTGAAACAGAGAATCATCGTGAAACCCATGCAGCTCTTTCATTGTCAGATTTTCAGGTTTTCTGTTTCATGACGACTTGATGTTTTGAGACGAGCGAATAAACGTGATGACGAAGTAACTCGCGATTAAAACTAAAAATGGGCGGATCCTAGGGTGTCGCAGTGAAAAATGAAAAATGAAAGAAAACATTTTGGAACCCGATCTGTCTTTGCCCATCTTCCATTTCATGAACACAGAAAGACTTGTATGAATGAATGCGGACAGCGTTACCGTTTGTAGTGGGCGGAGCTTAACAAGGTCTCACAGCGAAAAGCGATAAAATCGCTTTGAAACCCAGTCAGCTTTTGCAGATTTTCAAATTTTCGGTTTCATGAGGCCCGTATGTTTTAGGACAAGAGAATGAACATGGTATTTTATGGCAACATGGACATGTGTCAAAACCAAAAGTGGGCGGAGCCTATGCTCTCACAAGGGGAAACTGACGTTGGGCTGATTTGAAACTCGCCAGTTCGAATTTTTTTATGTTTCAAAAAAAAAAGAAAATTTTAATGTTTCAAAACTCCTACATTATCTCTCCAAAATGGTTCATATCAATCCACTGCAAACAAATGGAAGATTTTGGAAGAAAAATGGGCGGAGCTTGAGGTCTCGCAGTGAAAATCGGAAAAATCATTTTGAGACCCAGTCAGCTATTGCTCATTATTAGTATATTTACTGTTTCATCACGACTTGAATGTTTCGAGATGAATAAATGAATCTGATACTCGAACGAAATACCGAATATTTCTCAATTTTAAAAGTGGACGGGGCTTTGGGTTTCACAATGAAAAATTGGTGTTGGTTGGATTTGAAACTCGTCAATTCAAATAATTTAATGTTTCAAAACTTTAACTTTTTCTTCCGCGAATAGGTTGAAAACAATCTCACAACTTTTGCGATTTTAGGCCACTATTTGTAATCCAAAACTCACTTCAAATACACTGTCACTCCAATCGAGATGATCAGAATGATGACGCAAAGGAACAGAAGGAAGATGAGCACGTTGACGAACTTGTGCGGCTCATTGTCGTAGTCTTTGTACTTTTTTCGGTACTTTTGAGTTGTTGGAACTTGGGTTGACGGTTTTTGTCTGGAAATTCTGATTTTATGACTCTCGTCACTAGTGATACCTGGTAGTAGTGCTAATCTTGACCGTCCCTGTGGTTTTCCCTCCTTCCAACTCATCCAAAGTCTCCAAAATGCTCAACTTCGTCGTCATCGTCGATTTCTCCTTCTCCCGTTCCCTATCTCGCTCCAGAATCCTCGCTGAAGGCGTCGACGTCGCCACTCTTTCCATTATCCCTTTCTGCGCGTTTTCCACGAAAGTGATCCACTGCTTGGTGTCTTCTGTCGGGTCCAAACACACACTTTCGTTGGTTCCGGGAAGCGCTTCCAGCATCCAAACGACTCCATGGCCGTTCAGGTCGCAGAGCATTTCTTCAATGTCATCGACCTAAAAAATTGTTTTTTTTTGTTGTTTCAGATGGGTTTTATAGCTGGTTGTCCTCCAAATGACTAATTGACGCAGGCGATTTTTTTTAATCTTCATATAGATCTCAATAACGATAAGAGATATAAAAAATTGGTCAACTAGAGAGTTGTAGGCCTTGAAATTCTGCGTATTTTTGTAGTTGATTACTTTTTGATATCTCTCAAAGTTTCCTCAATTGAAAATTGCAAAACAGGAGCACTTGAAACCGAAACTTTAGTATTCAGAACCTTCGGAACAGGTCATTTCTGTTTCAAGTTTCCTAATTATTAAACTTTCAATTACTAATATGCTTCTCTGATTATTTCCGTCAAATTCGCGACTCCTTTACCATGATTACTTTTTCAACTATCTATCCCAGTTGTGTGAACCTTTAGAAACGGAAAAAATCTGATTTTGAGTATTCCGTTTCAACATTTTTACTAATTTTCTTAAAAAGTAATTGGTGCCGATCCCAACTTCGCACAAAAGACTTTGTTTTCTAAGTTTCGTAAAAGAAATAGCTGCGTTGCGGCTCATTTTTGTCAGAAAACAATACACAGCAGCGTCAATTTTTCCCATTCGTTCACAATAACTTGAAAAAGCGAAAGTGAACGAATCTCGTATAATATAGTGATTTCTTTCGGTTTCAAATTTCTCTTATGGTCCTTATCTCACTTTCTACGACAGTTTAGCTGTAATTAATATTACTGTTCTCTGACGATGCGCCCCCAATGGCAGAGTTTCTGCTGGCCGGAAACTCTTCCATCTCCCGTGGGTCTCGCCACGAACAGTCTGCCCAAAAAAAGCACGAGTTTCCAACTCGAGCGCTTTTCCCGAGAGCAGCTCGCACGTCCACGCGCGCGGACGCCGGCCGATCTTATGCAGCGCTGTGTACCGACAAAAACCGGGATCGCGATGGCGCCTATGTTTTGAGTTGGTCGGCGGCTGTACACAGCGATGCGTAACATCGGCCGGCATCCGCGCGCGTGGACGTGCAAGCTGTCTTCGCAAAAAGTGTTCGAGTTGGAAACTCGTGCTTTTTTTTGGGCAGACTGTTCGTGGCGAGACCAATGGGAGATGGAAGAGTTTCCGGCCCGCAGAAACTCTGCCATTGGGGGCGCATCGTCAAAGAACAGTAATAGGAAAAATTGACAAGGGAACCGTTTTTGGTCGGGCTTTTAGAATTTTCTATCATTTTGCACAGAGGTAGCTGATGTCATAAAAATCAACTCTTCAGTTGGAAATTTTTGCTAAAGAGGTCTGTGAGCCGAGATATTTTGCTCCAAAGTTTTGACTCAAATTTTCATTTTTTAACATGGTGGGCAATGGTGCGCTGCACCAATACCCGGGAGTAATAACTGCGCGAATGTCTATTCAATCCGTTTGGCACGGTGGCATCGATCCGATCGGTTGAATGGCCGAGTGGGTTGCAGGCGCGGGTTTTATGCGGAGGGTGTGGGTTCGACTCTCGTACCGTTTTTTTAATTTTTTTTAGCTTGCCAGTATCAAAAAGCTGACTCCAGACGAAAAAAAATAAATTTCAATTTTCTTTATGATTGGGAAACTGCAAAATCAATTTTTCATTTTCCAAAAAAAAAAATTTTCCGAAATTTTTTCATTTTTTTGAACACTCATCCATAGGGTAAAAAAAACGAAAAAAAATTTTTTTTTTCAAATGTTGGAAAATGTGTTCCTATGATGAAATGATGGTTCTTAAAGTAATTACAGTCAAAACGGACCGCCGCGCGGCCTCCAGACGTCGAATACAGCTGATTTTTAGGTCTGGGAGCACCAGTGTTTGGGCTTTGGAGCAAAATATCTCGGCTCACAGGCCTCTTTAGCAAAAGTTTCCAACTGAAGAGTTGTTTCTTATGACATCAGCTACCTCTGTGCAAAATTTCAGCCAATTCTAAAAGCCCGACCTGAAACGGTTCCCTTGTGAGTTGCGAAACGTTACCGTGACCAAATTTATTGTTTCAGTTTTGCGAAACATTACAATTGCAAAACATCGTGAGGTTATAACGAGGTTTTGTTGTGGAAATGAAATTTCCTGAAATTTATCAGAAAATTTGCGATTTCCCACGCATTTCAATAGTCCTATGATTCCTATTCGTTCATGATGGTTTGATAAAAAACGACATTGAAAAAGTGTAACTTTCTCTGTTTCAAAAACTCTACAAAATTGCGCAAGTATGTACTTTACAGTTCTGGACGGACAATTGTAAGACGGATCTTCATAACATGTTCACATTCGATAATTCTTCAAAACGTCAACTTTCCAAACCCCATGATCACAGTTCCAAATCCCCGTCTTACCTTTGCCCGATTGTTTCCCCTCATCAGCCATCTCTGCAGGTCACTTGGTGACTCACAGTCACACGCATACCGACTGAAGTTGCCGCCGAGACGAACCTGCAATGTTTGGCAGTTCAGTTTTCAGTTTTAGAGGAGAAGAAAAAGAAAGGGAAAGGGAAGGAGAAGGGGTGGATGGGGGGAATCGTATCAAATCAATCACGTCCAAGAAACAAAAAAAGGAATGAAGACAAAAAAAAAGTTGGATTGATGGGAAGCGATGGTGACCGAATAGAATAGAAACTTTGTGTTATCAAGGAACTGATTGTGGTGTTGTAATTCAAAAGGAAACTGGTTTCAATCGTATTGTTTCTGTTTCAACTTACACGTAAGCTTGAAAGTTTGAAACGGAAAGTTGTTGTTTTCTGTACTGTGCTGATATTTTGAGATTTACCTCACGAACTATTAAAAATATCAAAAAACCACCAACTACAAAGTTGTAGCCCTTCAAATTTCCTACATTTTTCTAGTTGACAATTTTCGGATACCTCTAACTGTTCTCGAGATATCCGCCTGCCAAAATACACACCATGGTACTCACCTTCTTCAGTGCCTCCAAATGAACCAGTGATGTCTTTTGAATATCGTCCAAAGGGTTATCCGAAAGATACAAGTGGGTGAGGGACGGAAGAGTTGAAATAGTGTCCGGAATGGAGGAAATTGACGAGGAAGTGATCGCAAGATGGGTCAGGTTCGGCAGGGAGGACAGTTGTTTCTGGAAGAAAAATTATTTGGAAATCCGGTTTCAATGATTCCTGAAAAACGGGAGACACGTTCGGGATAGCGTTTTGAGGACTTTTTCCCCATTATTGGTCAAAAAATGTTTCAATGTAACGTTGGCTGGATTTTTTGATAGAAAAAGATGGATTATGTTTCAACTTTTCCTAAACTATCTTTCAAATCATTCGCTACTTTAATACTCCATTATCGATTTGTTTAGAATGAGCTACTTGGCCTTGAAAACGCATGCCGCGACGCGACACGCAACGTGCGACTCTCGCAGCGATCACAGTGAAATTTGAAACGGCATACTGTTAAAATTTATAACGGAACTTTTTAGATTTTTGAGTTACTGTTTTAAAGGCGCATAACAACTTGGGGAAAAATTTCACTGTAATCGCTCCGAGAGTCTAGCGTTGCGTGTCGCGTCGCGGCTTGCATTTTTGTAGGCCAGGTAGCTCATTTTGCCAGAAAAGAATAATATGACGAACTTTCATTTTTATCGAAAAAAAATTACAAAAGTTTCAAAATTCGGGTAATCATCAAATTGTTTTCAACTGTTTCAAAAACTTTTAATATATTTGCACATTCTCTACAAATATTGCTGAGCTGAGTAACGGTTCCAATAAAATTTGAGTACGCATTGTGTAGAGTTTGCTAAAGTCAAAGGAATTATCAATTTTCCTAGCCAAACCTATCCTGAAGGCCTAAAACACTCCCCTCGCAAGGCTGATGTGAGACTTGAATATTGCATTTTTTTTTTTGAAAAATTTCAATTTTTGCTTATTATTCGTTTTAATAGTAGAGACCCCGATGTTCCGCAACGCGACGTTTCGCAATTGTAACGTTTCGCAACATTGAAAAAATGAATTTCGCAACTGTAACGTTTCGCAACTCTCCAGTTCGCAACTGTAACGTTTCGCAACTCGATTTTTTTTGTCCACAATGCTGTTTCTAACTTCAAATCGCAAAATCTGCCAAAAAAATATTCGTCTTGACATGTGGAGTTGCGAAACGTTACAATTGCGAAACGTCGCGTTGCGAAACATCGGGGTCTCTAATAGTAAATCCAACACAAAACACTCTAAATTTCTGTTTCAAAGGATCATTGAAGGGGTTAGAATCATTCTGGTTTTTGCTAACAAATTAGACACAAGTAAGACAGTAAACTGTCGGTTTTCGTGTCTCCGTGCACTTTGTTTGAACCGCATATTATTTTCGAGCAAAATAAATTAGTGATGCTTGAAAAAACTTGTTTCAAAGTGAATATCGGAATAAGCGTATTTAATGGTAAATAGAATAGCTCAAAAGCAAAGGAAAAACTGTCTAGCTAGAAAAATTTTTACTGAAAATCTCCTCAAAATTTTTTCGTTTTAAATGTTTTTTAACTTGAAAATTTTGATACAGTTTGCTGTTATTTTGAAAAATCTCAGAAAAATTTAAAGAGAACTAATTGTAAATCCTGAATCCAGTTTTCACAAACAATAAACACTTCCGGTTTCAATGACAATTCAATAACATACTCGTTTTGAACATGTTACTGTGTCGATGAAACCTAACGAAATCACAATTTCAAAATCTCCAAAATCGAATAGAAAATGACACCCCGACGTTTCACAACTGTTCACTTGGCAGAGGTAACGTTTCCCAACTCTAAACAATGGAAAATTTTGAAGAAAATTGGGTTGCAAAACGTTAGAGTTGCCAGGTTGCGAAATGTCGGGGTTTGTCTAGCTAACAGTTTCAAAAGTTTCTCTTATTCAATTCCGCATATTCCCCGAATTCTCCTACACGGATAATCTCCCGTTTCCACACTGGTCACCCACTTACAGTCCGAAATTTCGCAACTTTTCAATTGGTTGCTATAACGTTTCGCATCTCAAAAGCGGAGTCGAAATTTTGAAAAAAAAAAACATGTTACGAAACATGACAGTTGCGATACGTTACAATTGCAAGCTGGTAGGTTGCGAAATGTCGGGGCCTTTAGTAAATAAAACAACCGTTTCAAATATATCTGTTATCCAATTCCGGATATCTCCCTAATTCTGCTATCTTCATGATACCCATACCTTACCATTTCGACACTGGTCATCTTCGATTCGGATATCTTCAACACCCTCAAATGCCGCAATTCCTTCAGTTTTCCGGCGTCGAACGTCTTCCAATCCGTCTGATTCATGTGCAGTTGTGTCAGTGGCGACGGCAGTTTTCCCATTTTGTCCCAGCGAAGTTTGTCGCATACCATGATGTTTTGAGACGTCTGAAATTGCCATTTTTCACATTTCTCCACATCACAATTGTTATCGTCACAGCTTGTGATTCACAAGTGACAGTAAAAACTGAAGACAGAAGGAGAAGAAGAAAGTTATTTAGTTCCGTCTTCTCTTCTTCTCTGTTCAATGTGATTGATCCTCGAAAAAAAAGAAAAAACCCATAACAGTGTAAAGTTGTAAAGTAGCCAGGTGATAAGGAGAAGGGGGATGCGCAGAGAATCAGAGAAACGGGTATATAAGGAACGGTGGGAAACGAGAACGACATCATCCAACTGATCAGTCATCATGGAGGACAACAAAATCAAGGTAACTTTCCAGATTTTCTTTCAGATTTAATTTAAAGATCTCGTTCCATTTCAGGCCTACCGTCTCATCGGCTACGCTGCCGTTTCCCTCTCGGCCGTCGGAATTCTCTCCGTCTGCATCACCCTGCCACTCGTC
>LR574268.1:0-10788 GCA_900536345.3 Caenorhabditis sp. 39 LS-2015
CACCATAGTCAACGGATATATTTTCGGAGATCGATCGTTTTCGGTATATGTAAACAGAAAGGATAGCGAAAGTGTCGGTAATAAGCTGATTGTTCGTTTGCATCATTTCTTTTTCCACCGATCAATTATCTTTTTATCAGGCCATTCACATCGCCTTCAACGGCTTCGTCTTTGCTTCCACTGGTATTCATGTTCTATTTCTGATTCTCCTCAAACCGTCCAGCCGAACATCTCACAATCAAACTGACACTCCACTTTCTCGTTTTTTCACCCATCTCATTGTCCTCATGTTTCTTTCCAAGCTGCTCATTGTCCCTAGCGTCGTGACTATATTAGCTTTTGACTTTGCGGACAAATTCGTGGAGATGGTAAAAAATATGGTTTGTTCTCAGCATTTTTTAGCAATGCTTCGTTCCAGTTCTGTCTCCACCTCATGGAAATCGGAATGGCTCCCCTTGTCACCCAAGTGGCGTACCTGTTGAATAACAGAAAGGAAACGAATCAGATTAGTCCATATAGTGCAGCTGCTCAGCTGACTGTGCCAGTGATCGAGGGCACGGTACCAGTGCCGACTCCCCAAAGAACCAACATAGTGTCGCCTTTATAACATGCCAGCGCCCTGCGGCTTCGCCGCACTCAGGAAAATGAACCGAATGGGCAGACACGGTATGAGTAGTGTCTTCGCAACCAACAGCGAAAAAGGACCGCGATGAGGTGGTCCATTGCGGACAAATTCAATGAATGCCAGACATGCTCCACTAGGGGAATATATTACAAGAATGATTTCACTAACTTTTGTGAACAGGTGGAAGAATATCTGATGTCCTCCGTTATAAGAATTTCGATAAATATATATACCAACCACCAGATACTCTAGAGACTAAAATCCAAGTTGGGCAAACGATAGACACATGAGACATCACCTGCAGACTCTGAATAACACCTAGAGTCCCGAAGTAGTTCTAAATTCTCAACATCAACACCGCCTTACAAATGTTAAATTCTTCAATTGAACAGTATTCCGATTTCATGGGAAATCATCTATTTCTGGCTACTTTTAGTGCGGGTTCGTACATTTTGATTGTTTTTGTTTCTCCGATTCTATCAACTCTCCTTCTTCCATGGTACATTCGGACCAATCGACTGAATAAGAAAAGAGATGAAAAGGTAGGAGCTTGTAAGTCTCGCGGTTTTCGTCAAAATGCATTACCCATGGGTCATGACAAACCTTCAGGACCCACTGTTCCCGTTGACTAACTTCTTGTACCGCATGAATTGCATAACCGGATGGATCGTCCTCGTGATTCCTGGGACTAAGCTAGTCAATTTTTTCTCACCTATGTACGTAGGAACCGTTTCTTTCATTGTTCCATTAAACGTACTTCTCAGACCATCCGAATTGCATCGAAGCGTAAATTGGTCAACTTTTTTCAACTTGTTCCGTTATTTATTGTTTTTCGAACTCTCCTGCACACTTCTCACAAACACAATCACTGCAATTCTCGCTATTTATCGATCGATTCTCTGTTTCTATCCAAAAATCGCGAGGCTGAGTTTGATTTTGAAGTGAGTTTCTGCGGGAATCTATTGTGACCGAATCATTCAGAAAACATGTTTTGTTCTACACGTTTGCATTATACGCTTCCTCGTTTCTTTTCGCAATACTATTCGTCGTCGTGAAGGGAAACGTTTTTGGAACTCTGTCGACTTCTGGATACGGAAATAAAGGGGAAAACAACAATTCCGGCGTTGAGAAGGCTGTTCGTTCCTATCTTCTTCTTTTCAAATGTCTTTCTTTCAGGTCTTCTTCTTCGTCTTCAACGGCTTCATCTTCGTTTCCACTGGTATCCAGGTTCTCTTGTTGAAACTCCAACTCAAACCGTCATCTGAACATGCTGAGACTCCACTTTATCGTTTCACAACGTACCTTATTGTCCTCATGTTCATCTCCAAGTTCTGCATTGTCTTTACCGTAGTGCTTATGTTCTCTCGTGTCAATACGGACAATTTTATGAATTTGGTACAAGAAATATCAACTTTTTCTTCATCAAAGCAAGTTATTTTTGTTCCAGTTTCTTCTCCCCCTTCCGGAAATGGGAATGTCTCCCCTTATCACCCAATCAGCGTATCTATTGGCTCATAGAAGGGAAACGAATCGAATCAGTCCATACAGTGCTGCTGCTGAGCCGAATTCGCCAGTGGTCGAGTACACGGCACCAGTGTCGATTCCCCGAAGAAACAACATCGTGTCGCCTTCATAACATATTCCATCCACCCTTTTGAACAGGTGGAAGGATATTTCTAGTTTGTGGTTTTTCCACATGACAACATTTCCACCTGTAACAAAGTCTCCCTTCCTCCTCCTCCTCTTCCCCTCTTTCATTTCCTATTTCTTTTTATTCTGACAATCAAAATGAATGAAAAGTTTTATCTTGAACATCCGTGGATTTACAATTTCTTCTCAACTATCAGACTGAATTTAATGCTCTCTGCGCCACTGGCATCTTTTGCAGTGTTACCTGCATATGTTCAAATTACGAGAGAAAACAGAGAACGCGATGAAAAGGTGCGATGCTAGGCTGTTTCTTGGCAAACCGCTGTTGAGTGCTGCTATTGATAGCCTTGGGACTAGTGTTCTGGCTCAAGCCTGTTTTCGAGCTTAGCTCGAGCCGACTCAAGCCTGAACACTACTTGAGACAACTGTTGATCACCCCTAGAGAAAGACTAGATTAAGATTGATTCAGATTTTGTTCTATTCCGGATGCAAATAAAGATCAAGCCTAGACAGGGCATATCCTAGACAGATCGCCACAAGGATTGCTCGATATATCACTCAACAGCGATATGTCGAGGGTGTTTCATACCAAAACTAAACTACCACCATTCCAGACTTCCGTCTTCCAATTCATCAACATTTTCTACAAGATGACAGTCTTCAATCACTATTCTCTTCTTCTTCTCGTTTCATTCATTCTCCCTCTGGTTTTTGTTACCTTATCGTTTGGCGAACATAATTTTTTAAACGTTAGTATGTTCATGATACGTCGTTTATACTTCCACAATCTTAACTTATCAAGGTGTGGTTTTTTTCGTGACGATCATATGGTTTTTCCAATACGTCTACGTTATGCTATCCGATATTCTACTCGCATGGATGGCTTTGAGCAGATTTCTCATCTATTTCTTCCCGAAACTGGAAATTTTGACGACAAAGTATTGACAAAAATAATCAACTGCTGATGAGTACTTTGCTTCGAACTTTACCTCCTTTCAGAAAGTATTTCCGTGGTTTCTTCGTCGGCGTTCTTTCTGTTTTCTTCATTGTTTTCTTAATTTTCGAAAAATCAATATACGAAAATTTCGATATAGTAGCTACTGTAACTTTCGAAACTCCCAGTTCCAAACTTTAGGATAACTAACTCAGGTGTTGTATATAGTGACCAATTCGGCGGCATTAGTCGGTATTTTCTGCTACTTGACCATTATCCGCAGTGTCCAGAAGCTGTCTCATCTGTCTTCAAGCATCAACTTCAAACCAGAGCTGTACATCAAATACCAAATCATCACCATTATTCTCAGCAAAATCATGATGCTCTGCTCTTTGATAGAATATTTTGGATCACCGAAAACCGAAGATGAGCAAATTTTAAAAGTACCAAATGAACTCGCAACTTCCTTCCTATACCTTTTCAATTTCAGTATCTTTCTCCAGTTTGCGACGCTCTGACCGTTTCGTTGGCCGTCCAATCTGCATATTTGATAAGCAACAAAGCGAATGCGGAAGCATTCTTCCGATCGAAATGGTCATGGAAAATGATTCGGATCAGCTTGTTTTGGGGGAAGAAGACTACAATTCAGCCGGAGAGCAACGTGTATTCCATCGTTTCCACGCATCTCAATGCTAATCGTTGAATCGATTTTGCTTTTGAGAGAAAGTCGAACACTTTCTGAATAAGTTTCAAGACAGAGATGCTACGACTAAATATTGAATTGTTTCCCGCCTCAAATACAAAGTATTTTTGAATAAGAAAATCTGATTCTTATTATTAACCTATTATTAACCTTATTAATAACCTCTTTCTTCGCAACTATAAAAATGAGTTAAGTGTTCTCTGCGCCGCTGGTTTTCCTTGTTCTGTTTCCTGCCCAAGTTCACACTCATGTCCAGAATTGACTACGATGTGAGGGGCGTCTAAGTTCTGAATTCACTACTAACACTGAGCAATTCACCTGCAAACTCTGAATAACATCTCGGCTTCCAAACTAGTTTTCTATTCTCAACAGTCGCACTATTCTATTCAAAAATGTCCAATTCTTTTGAAAACTTGGAGTTCACAGGAAATAACTTCGAGCGCATTTCTATGGTCGTATATTCTCTGACCGTTTTTGTTTTTCCATTTCTACCAGCTTTTCTGCTTCCAAGGTACATTCGGACCAATCGATTGAACAAGAAAAGAGATGAACATGTAAGAACTGTCTGTCCAAAGGGTTTCATAGCGAATAAGAGTTTTGACAAATGTTCAGGACCCACTGTTCCCTTTGACCAACTACATGTACCATATGAATTGTATCAATGAGCCGATGCTCCTGGTCTTTTTCGTTATTATTAACAGTGTATATGTTAGATCAGCCCCATACAGTGTATTGCGTCGAAGCGTGATTTGGGATTTGTTTATATGCCTGTTCCGTTTTCTACTTGGCCTGAAAGTCTTCTCCACAGTCTTCACAAACCTTCTAGCTGCTAGTCTTTCCATTTATCGATCGATTCTCTGTTTCTATCCGAGAATCGCAAGGATAAGTTTAGTTTTGAAGTAGGTTTCTGTATTTAAAATTTGTGTTCTCATCGACTCAATCATCCAGAAAACATGCTTCATTCTTCACTGTTTCACTATACACTGTCTCGTTTCTTTTCGGAATATTGTGCGCCATACCTTATGGATATATTTTTGGAGCTCGAGCGTTTTCCGGGTACAAAAACTATTCAAAAGGAACTACTGGCGATGTCCTAACCGTTTAAATTTGCATTTCTCGAAAGCGATATCTTCCAGATTATTTATTTCGTCTTCAGCGGCTTCATCTTCGTTTCCACTGGTATTCATGTTCTGTTCCTGATTCTCCGGCTAAAACCGTCACCTGAACATGCTGAAACTCCCCTTTCTCGTTTCTGCACATATCTGATCGTCCTCATGTTCCTCTCCAAACTCTTCATTGTTCCTACCGTGGCACTTATTCCATTTGCAACTGGAAATGTATCGCCAGAAGTGAATGCGATGATTAATTTTATTTGCCATAACTAATTTTCTGTTTTAGACTGTTCTTTACGCTCCGGAAATTGGAATGATTTCTCTTGTCACCCGAACGGCTTATATCTTTGCTGATAGAAGGGAAACTAAACGAATCAGTCCATACAGGGTTGCTGCTGACCCGAATTTGCCGTGATCATGTGCGCGGTACCAGTGTCGAATCCCCAAAGAACCAACATAGTGTCGCCTTTATAACATATTTCACTAACCTTTGTCTGGAAGGGAGTTTAGAAAATAGTTTGGATCACTTTGTTCTGGGGGAAGACGATTATGCTTTAGCGGCAGAGCAACGTGTAACCCATCGTTTCCACGCATATCAATGCTAGTGGCTGAATCGATTTTGCTTTCGAAAGTAAGTTTGACACTTTCTGAAAAGGTATCAAAACAAAGATGCTACGACTAAATTTTGAAATATTTCCAGACTCAAAATCGGTCCAGTTTGGTGTTTGAACGGGAGGTTTGATTTGCGGTCGTCCTTGCCTGAATGTGACAAAAACTCACGCTGCTATTCGGGTCTGGTGCCCTTGGCAATCTTCATCCGATACACTTTCCCCCGTTCAAATGCCAATGTTTTTGTGCAAAGCGCGTATGTCCAGCACGAGAAAAACACGATCAACATGGACAAAATTGATAACAGGCGATTCCTGCTCGGACCGAGTCCAGGACATTTGTCACAGATGACTTGGCATCGTACCTGCACGATTTGTTGGAAAAAGACGATTGAGCATCGAATCATCAAATCTCGAGAAGTCAGACGCAGTCAATGATGCCTCTCTTCTCTTATCACCCAATCAACGTATCTCTTGACTCACAGAAGTGTAACGAATAGAATTAGCCCATACAGTGCTGCAGTTGGTCCGAATGTGCCAGTGGTCGAGGACACGGCACAAGTTCCAATTCCCAAAATAAACAACAGAGTGCAGCCAATCATAATGTATTCCATCCACCTTTGTTAACAGGTGGAACAGTACTTCTAGTCTTTTTTTAGTTTCCCCTAAATCTAACCAGATAAATGTCACATGACGACTTTTTCACCTGTATCAGAGACGTCAGTTCCATTTTTTTTCCATTTTCCCTATTTCTTTCTATCACCAGAATCAAAACGAATGAATCAGTCAATTTCTGAAATAAGCAACATTTATAACATACTTCACTAATTTTGTGAGCAGGTGGAAGGACAACTAAAGTTTTCCGTTTCAAAAATTCCGCTAAATATACATCAACCAGTAGATGGTGTAGACTAGAAGCCAAGTTTCCACGTTTACATCATCCACCTGTTTACATCATCCAACATCTATAGTCACAGAGTAGTGCTTGCTCAATTCTCATCATTGTAATCGCCCTACAAATGTCAAATTCTTCAATTGAATGGCATTCCGATTTCATGGAAGAATATCCTTTGGTTTCCGGTATCAGTACGGTTTTGTTTGTGTTGATTGCTGTTGTCTCTCCGTTTTTATCAGTGTCTCTGCTTCCATGGTACATTCGAAGCAATCGACTTAATAAGAAAAGAGATGAAAAGGTATGAACTGACTGTCTAACTTTTCCGTCAAAAACTGCTTATGACAAGCCTTCAGGACCCACTGTTCCCTCTGACCAACTACTTGTACCGCATGACTTGCATCACCGAGCCAACTTTCTTTGTCGTTGCTGGGGTTCTACTCACCTTGACTCATTTTTTCGAGTAGGAACTATTTCCTTTGCTATTCTAACTTCTATTAGCCTCACTTTTCAGATCATCTAAACTATATAAATACGCGAATCGGGTCATGCATTTCCCTTATTTCAACGTCATTAGTTTTTCTGTGTTTTGCAAACTCTCCTGTTCATTTTTTATAAACGTTATTACTGCTGTTCTCGCTATTTATCGATCGATTCTCTGTTTCTATCCAAAAATCGCGAGGCTGAGTTTGATTTTGAAGTGAGTTTCTGGGGGAATCTGTTTTAATCGTTTTAATCGTAAAGAAAGCATGCATTATTCTACACTTTTGCGCTTTACATTTTCTTGTTTTTCATCGGAATATCGTTCGCCATAGTAAACGGTTATTTTTTTGAATTTCAACCGGTTTCGGGATACGGAAACGATTTGAAAAAAACTGCCGGTGATGAGCTACTGGTCGGTTTGCATGTTTTCCTGTTTAAATGTCATTTTTAGATCCTCTACTTCGTCGTCAACGCCTTCATCTTTGTTTCCACTGGTATTTATGTTCTATTTTTAAGACACCGGCTCAAGCCATCCAGCCAATCATCGCAAACTGAAACTCCACTTTCTCGTTTCTTCACCCATCTGATTGTCCTCATTTTCCTCTCCAAACTTTTCATCATCATTCCCATAATGATTACACTAGTTTTTAATGTTGCAAATCGGCGCAGAATAGTACAGAAGACAATCAATTTGTATTTAATAACTCTTTGTTGTTCCAGATTGTGATCTACCTTCCGGAAGTTGGAATGTCTCCTCTCATCACCAAAATGGCATATTTCTTGAGTCACAAAAAGAGTAATACCAATAGAATCAATCCATATAACGCAGCATTGGGACCGAATTCGCCAGTGGTCGAGGACACGGCACAAGTACCAATTCCCGAAATAAACAACACAGTGCAGCCTTCATAACGTATTCCATTAACAGCTGAAAGAGTATTTCTAGTTCGTAGTTTCTCCAAAATCTGATAAACCAGATAAATATCACATGACGACCCCTTCACCTGCGGAATATCTACAGACTAAAAGCCAAACTCCCATTTTCAAGATCACTTTTTTTTTCACTTTCGTCAACATCTTAATGCACCATTCTATTCACAAATGTCGAATTCTTCTAATCATCTGGACTTGAACGACTATGAAATCAGAACTGAGAATTCCTTGTTTGCCCAAATTAGTCAGTGGCTATATTTGCTAATTGCTTATATTTTTCCATTTATATCAGCATTCATGATTCCTTGGTACATTCGAATCAATCGATTCAATATGGAAAGAGATGAAAATGTAAAGCTTGAGTCGCGGTTTCTGTCAAACAAGGGCTATGCCAAATGAGTTTTCAGGACCCACTGCTTCCTCTGACCAGCTACTTGTACCGCATGACTTCCATTACCGAGACGCTGTTCTTCGTCGTTTCTGGGATTATATACACATCTTTTACCTCAAGCCAATTCAGCGAATGGCATAAATATCTGAATTGGGCGTTATATTTCTACTTATTCCGGCCTGCTCTAAGCTTGAAAGTCTCCTCCACAGTCTTCACAAACCTTCTTGCTGCTAGTCTTTCCATTTATCGATCGATTCTCGGTTTTTATCCGAAAATTGCAAGGCTGAGTTCAGTTTTGAAGTGAGCTTTTGTGGTAATCTGTCCTGATCGAATCATTCAGAGAACATGTCTCATTCTACACCTTTGCATTGTACATTGCTTCGTTTCTTTTCGGAATATTGTTCGCCGTAGTGAACGGTTATGCTTTTGGAACTCGATCGATTACTGGATACGGAAACGTGCCAATACAAGAAATGTCCGGCAATGAGCTATTGGTCGGTTCACGTTGTTTTTTTGCAATCGATATCTTCCAGATCTTCTACTTTGTCTTCAACGGCTTCATCTTCGTTTCCACTGGTGTTCATGTTTTATTTCTAATTCTCAGACTCAAACCAACACCTGAACATGCTGAGGGCCCGCTTTCTCGTTTCTTCACCCATCTGATTGTCTTTTTGTTCCTCTCCAAGCTTCTTATCATCCCTACCATTGTGGCTCAATCAGCTCAAAATTGGGATGAACAGAAAAACCAAGTGAATGAGATAATCAAACTAGTTTTCAATAGTTTTTTTTTTCAGGTTTTAATCTACCTTCCGGAAATTGCAATGTCTCCTCTTGTCTCCCAAATAGCTTATCTCTTGGCTCATAAAATGGAAAAAAATCAAATCAATTCATACAGTGTTTCTGTGGGATCAAATTTGCCAGTGATCGAGGGCACGATACCAGTGCCGATTCCCCAAACAAACCACATTGTGTCGCCTGCATAACATATTCTATTAACCTTTCTGAACAGGTGGTAGGGTATTTCTAGTCTTTGGTTTTTCCGCATGTAAACATTTTCACCTGTGGCGAAGGCCCCACTCCCCCTTTCCCTGTTTTGCTTTCTATTCATTTTCATTCTCACCATCATAATGAATGAAACTTTTTATTTTGAACATCCGTGGATTTACGATTTCTTCGCAACAATGAGAATGAATCTCATTATATCTGCGCCACTGGCTTCATTTCTCCTGTTGCCTGCTTATGTTCACATTACGAGAGAAAACAGGGAACGGGATAGAAAGGTGCAACAGAAAGAAATACAATGTTCCTTTTCGGCAAATCGCTCGCTGTTGAGTCAGGTTTGGGAGAAGCTTGTTGCAACTATTCTTCCGGCTAAAACAAAGATTACATTACGATTGATTTAGATTTTCATTTTATTCCAGACCTAAATAAGAAGGGACAAAATCTTGACTTGCTTCGATTTTAGCTTTATTATGTTGCTAATCAAAGAGATTAACAACATGGTAAAAACGTGTTTAAATAGGACCAATGTTATATAAAAGATCGGCCGATTCGAGCGAGTTTTCGAGCTTTTCTCCAGTTCTCTAGTCGAGCAGCTAGATGCCAAACAAAACTCGACTCGACTCGAAACTCGTATCCTAGTCAGAACCCTACTTGCAGATCCCCACAAAGACTGCCCAATATATATCACTCAACAGCGATTCGCCGAGTATGTTTCAAACCAGGACAAATTTTGATTTCCAGACTTCAATCTTCCAATTTATCAATATTTTCTTCAAGTTGACAGTCTTCAATCACTACTCTCTTGTTTTCCTTGTTTCAGTCGTGCTCCCTCTTTGTCTAGTTATCATATTCCTTGGCGGAAATGTTCTTCTAAACTTGGGTATGTTCATGGCATGTCTTTGAAATCTTTCACAATGTAGAATTATCAAGGTGTGGGTATATTGCTTTTGAGCATATGGTACTTTCAATACGTCTACGTTCTGCTATCCGATATTCTACTCGCATGGATGGCTTTGAGCAGATTTCTCGTCTATTTCTTTCCAAATCTGGAAATTTTCACTGCAAAGTAATGACGAGATTGCCAATGATTACTTTTTATCAAATTTGATCTCCTTTCAGAAAGTATTTCATCGTTTTCTTGGTCGGCGTTGTTGCAGTTTTATTCATTATTCTTACAATATACGACAAGCAAATCTCGAAAAATATCGATAATTTAGCTAATGTAAATATTGAAATTTCAAGTTTCTAAACATGCGAACATTGATTCAGGTGCTGTATATAGTGACGAATTCTGCGGCATTAGTCGGTATTCTCTGCTACTTGACCATCATCCGCAGTGTCCAGAAGCTGTCTCATCTGTCTTCGAGTATCAACTTCAAGCCAGAGCTGTATATCAAATACCAGATCATTACCATTATTCTCAGCAAAATCATGATGCTCTGTTCTTTGATAGAA
>LR574302.1:0-21127 GCA_900536345.3 Caenorhabditis sp. 39 LS-2015
TTAATTCGATTTTGTCACTATTTTTACAGTAAACGAGGTCAAAGTTAAACGAAACTACTGCTAAAACAAAAACTACACCAAAAACGAAATCTCGGCTCGGCTCGAGCCCCTCCGAGCTTTTTTTAAGCTCGGCTCGGCTCGGCTCGAGCCCCTCCGAGCTTTTTTTAAGCTCGGCTCGGCTCGGCTCGAGCCGAGCCGAGCCTAAAAAAAGCTCGAAGCTCGGAAAGGCTCGAGCCGAGCCGACTCGAGCCTGAACACTAAGTACGATGCTCCGAAATAACGGGTGAAATTTTTTTTTTTTCAAGTTTTCAAATTTTTATTTTATCAAAAGTTTTGCCTTCTCAATCAATACTCTCTCCCAAATTTTTCGAAAAATCCGATATTTTTCGGCCAAGTTATACCATTTCCGTACGATGCTCCGAAATAACGCAGTAGGTCAAATCTGTCGAAATGGCTCAAAATGGCTTAAATTGCTTGGGTTTTAGCGGAAATTTAGTATTATTTGAAATCTGACTCACTTTCAGTCAGATTTTTCCAAAAGGGCCGCCAGGATGCAGATGGATGACCCGGAATGTCTGAATTTTTTTTTCCAAAGTGGTTTTTCATAGAACACAATTTTTCTATCAGTTTCTCAAAAATCCAAATCTTTTAGTCCAACAACGATCAAAATCGGTTGATTTTCAGGAAAGTTACAAAAAAAAGTGATTTAATACGATGCTCCGGAATAACGGATGGGCTGGGTTTATCGAATCACTGATTTGGGAGCTTTTGGAGGTAGAACTGGAAATTTTGGCTGCGTACCATCAGAAAATGAGCAAATTTGTCAAAAATATAGAGAAAACGTGAAATTTCAGTTTCAGTACTACGATGCTCCGAAATAACGGGGCATTAGATCAAACTTTCAAAGATCGTCTCCAGTCTTCAGATGACTGGGTGGGTGCCATTGCTTGCATAAAATTCTCGTTCCTCACTGTCAGTCCGTCTACCTGCCCTTCTTCTCCTCCTCTTTTCCCCCCAAAAAAAAAACGCGCCGAATACGTAATACAAGCTGGATCATCATCATCATCTCCGCCAAAGCCCTAAGCTCCGCCCACTTTTCTTCGTCTTCCTTCCTCCGTCTCTCCAAATGACCGTAATCCCTCCCCGACTGTCTGGTCACTTTTTCCAACATCTTGGCTTGGCTAGCAAGCCGAAAAGAAGAAGGAGAAGCCGTCTGTTTCGCATTCCCCGCGCCGCAGCCCCCTTCCCCCCTCTTGGACGGGGCGAGGGGGGAGGGGACGACGGCTTCTTGATGTGTATACAGTGTGTATGTGGTTGTGGAAGGATATATTGCATTGCCACGCCAACACTTGACTTTTTTCTGATTTTTTGAACTGTTTTTTTGACTTTTTTAATGGTTTTTTGAGTTTTGTAGAACTATGAACCGGTAGGCTCTTACATTTTGACATATATCTTGAAATCCATAAGAGATATCAAAAAACGGTCAACTAGAGAGTTGTAGCCCTTGACATTTTGCGTATTTTTGTAGTTGACCACTTTTTGATATCTCTTACGGTTCTGGAGATATACATTAAAATGTATAGCTCCTAGAGCATTTTGATCAGTTTTTTACGAAATTTTTTTTCACAATTTTTTTTTGATTTTTTTGAATTTTTTTGAAAATAAATTTGCTACCTACTGATTTTTTTCATTTGTTTCTTATATTTTCCTTTAATTTACCCAAAAAATCCATTTTTCCAGAAAACTTGCGATGAAATCACCGGGAGCGGTGATCTCGCTCTACATTCGACAGTTTTTCCGATGGACTGGAACACAAGTTTATCGGTTTGTTAAACAACACAAATACCACTTGATTTCACAATTCCCCCACTAGTTTTATCAATTTTAACGTAAAAAATCACCTGGAAACGGTTTTGATGTACCCCCCGTTATTTCGGAGCACCGTACAAAAAATTTTCATTTTTTCTAGACAAATTTGCTCATTTTTTGATAGTACGCAGCCAAATTTTCAAGTTTCCGCATCAAAAGCTCCAAAATCAGTGATTTGATAAACCCAGCCCATACGTTATTCCGGAGCATCGTACTAGATCACGATTTCGTAACTTTGCTGAAAATCAACCGATTTTGATCGTTTTTGGACCAAAAGGTTTGGATTTTTGAGAAACTGATAAAAAATTGTGTCCTGTAAAAAAAACCAGTCTAAAAAAAATTTCCAGACATCCCGCTCCATTCTTCTGGATCCCGGTGGGTCTCTCCGTCTTCGCGGTTCTCGGACTATTACGGTTTTACGAAGAGAACCGGATATGGTATTTGTACAGGTAATCGATGATAAAAATGAAGAAAAATTGAAAGAAAAATGGAAAACTTGCAGCCCAGCCAAAGCCGACTCCCACTTTGAGCACGCCGTCGCCAACGAGTTTTTCAATGATCGAGGCGGAAAATTTTGGTTGGAAGTGAGTTGGTTTTTCAATTTCAATTTCTGTTCAATTCCCGCTGATAATCAAGCAAATTGGTCCATTTTGAGCCATTTTGGCCGATTTGACCTACTGCGTTATTTCGGAGCATCGTACGGAACTGTCATGATGAAAATTATCGGATTTTTCTTTGATGAAATAACTTTGATGAAAATTATCGGATTTTTCTGAAAATTTGGGAGGAAGTATTGATTGAAAAGGCAAAACTTTTGATGAAATAAAATTTGAAAAATTTATGAAAAAAAAAATTTCACCCGTTATTTCGGAGCATCGTTTAAGGATTTTCTAACTTTTCTCAAAGTGCTCCGATTTTGATCGTTGTTGGACTAAAATGTGTGGAATTTGAAAAAATGAGTCATTGACGTAATCCTTATCAGCCTTATCAGTGCCCTCCGATCAATAGTCCATTCCCATTCCCGGTCTTTGCTTTTCCCTCAGTCTTCCATTTCCAAATTGCATCAATACCTGCTTTTTGCCATCTTCTTGCCAAATCCACTGATAAGCTGGTTTTTTGCCAACGGGGTGACGATTGGATAAGAGAGAGAGAATCAGGCGGGGAAGACTGGATTCCTGCATGGCCCTGGTGCGATCGCGTAATACCTGTGTGTGGCAATGTCTGGGAAATGAAATGACAATGACACTGGGGACTGTTGGAATTGATGAGAAAAACCGCTGAAAACCGCTGAAAACCGCCAGAAAACACGAGAAATGAGCATTTGACCTACAGCGTTATTTTGGAGCATCGTACGGAAACGCTATAACTCAGTTAAGATATATAGTACTTGAGTGAAAATTTTACAGGAGTTATAGCTTGAAAAGGCAAAACTTTTAACATTGTGAAAAGTTAAAAAATTGGAAAAAAAAAATTTTTGTGTAATTTTGTTTATTTTTCAATTTTTATCTATTCATGTTTATTCTAGTTAGGCCATTCATTTTTACCCAAAAAATAAAAAAAAAAACCGCAAAAACCATGGATTTCGCATGTTTGACCAAGTTGACCTACAGCGTTATTTCGGAGCATCGTACGGAATCGCTATAACTCAGCTTAAAATTTTTCAATTTTTCTGAATTTTTTTGAGAATACTCATATTAAGAAGGCAAAACTTTTTATCAACTAAAATTACCAAAATTCAAAAAAAAAAACTTCACACGTTTTTTTTCTCATTCACCTAGCAATTTTTTGTCCTCTTATGATGAATGGAATGCGTTCAAATCGGAATCAACGAAACGAATCGCCGAAAGTGTGTGCGTATGTGTAACTGGTTGTTGGAGAGGGTGAAAAGCGAAAAAAAAAGTTGTGAAATCATGGTTTCCGTTCCAATGGGTTTTTCGGTTTAAGGTGTGTAGTAGAAAAACCGGTTGGGAATTGAAAGAACATGGTGCAGGTGGTGGTTGGGTTCTTGACAGATTCCCAGTGCCCTTATTGATAGCATTTTGAAAAATCTGACGCTTTCATGGTACCTTGACTCATTTTGAGAGCACTGAGCAGTTTTTGAAGGATTTCATGGTCCTAGTACCATATCTGCCATCCCTCATTCCCGTATTCCCGTTCAGCACTTCCCCGATTACGTTGTGTCTCGTCTTGCGCAACACGGACACACCATCTTCTCTCCCTCCCGGGATCTCACTTGCCCCTTATCCAGTTTTTCCTTTTCTTTTTCCATCTGCCACGGAAGGAGAAGAAGAAGAAGATTTGGGGAACGGACGACGCAATATACAATATGTACAAAGAAAAAGGGAAATGAGGGAGAGGGAGAGAAGGGAGGGGAGAAGGAAGAGGAGGAAAGGAACGGAAATTTTTATATGGTACAGGTGTCTGGAAAGGGGTCTGGAAAAGCCCTAGGTACCTAGGAAAGCCGTCTGGGTTTTAGGAAAGCCTTAGGTACCTAGAAAAGCCCTAAGTGCCCGAACGGTTTTATATGGTACAGGTGGCAAGGGGTTTGGAAAAACCCTAGGTACTTAGAATTGCCCTAGGTACCTAGTACAGCCCTAGGTACTTAAAAAAGTCCTAGGTACCTAGAACAGCCCTAGTTGCCCGAATGGTTTTATATGGTACAGGTGTCTGGAAAGGGATCTGAAAAAGGACTATGCACCTAAAAATCAATTTTTCGGTAGATTCAAGATCCCCTAAAGTCCGTTCCTAATTATGACGTCAATCCCCCTCAAAACCCGTACGATTACTATGTGGTTTAGTTCACATACATGTATGCATAATTTTCACTAAATCGAAAACTCGAAACGCTCTAATCCCCATGCCGCCTGTTCCAGTGTAACAGAACAGCAAAACAGAAGACGTCATCAAAGATCGTCCGATGATCTTCAAAAGTTTCGCTTCCCTACCCTTCCTGATGTTTCACTCACTTTTAGCCAAAATCCGGTTAGGGAGAAAGAGAACGCTTGGTGTTTGTTACGTTGGAATTAGGAAGCCAAAATCTCACAATCAGAAAATAAAAAGTGTTCCTTACAGGTGACGATAACCGCCAAAGACATGGACAACCTGCTCCGAAGAGACTACCTCGACGGCGTCGACTCCCTCGCCGAATTCCTCCAATACAACTTCACAGTCGATTGTGAAGGCGTCAAAGGAGCCGCCAAAACCGAGTGCTCATTCTCGGATCTCTGTTCGGGCCAGTGCAATGACAATCAAGTGATACCGCTGTTCAATCTGATCTATCGCAATGCCAGCTCAAGGTTACACCCGAATTTCCGATTGACTTATCCCACGATGCACCTGTACAATGATGAGTACTATGTTGGGGAACACTTTGCTGGAGTCAAAATTGATCCGAAGACTAATGTGTGAGTCTCTAGTTTTTAGTCTCTAGTCTCTAGTTTCAAGCGTTCATGGTACACCCAATGGTAAACCTTCTTCAGAATCTCCCGCGTCAAAGTGGTCGTTCTCTACTTCCGAACCGACCGTCAAACCCCCCAAATCTCCAGCATCATCAACAAATGGGAGCAGAGCCTTTTCGACTATGTCGCCCACTTCGACCATCCCACACTCAACATGACCCTCAATTCCGATGCAATGATCGCCCGGGAGGTCCGAACCAACGGATTCTCCTGCATTCCATACTTCGGACTCTCCGTGTTACTCGTCGTCCTCTTCATCCTGTTCTCCAACCGCCGCGAGCACTTCGTCGCTTCTCATTCCATCGTCATGGCGATTCTGGGCATTGCTGGACCTTTAATGGCAGTTGGCACTACCTTTGGCTTCCTGTTCCTCTTCGGCCTACCCTTCAACTCCATCACCCTTGTCATGCCGTTCCTAATCATCGGAGTCGGGTGTGATGACGTGTTCATTATCATTCACGCCATGAGAAAGACGGATAAGTCCGAGAGCCTCGAAGATCAGATTGCCGAGACCATGGAAGAAGCGGGACCGAGTATCACCGTCACTTCGGCCACCAACATCTTGTCTTTCGGCATCGGCATCGCCACCCCAACCCCTGCAATTTCTTTGTTTTGCCTGTACACCTGTGTCGCTGTCGCCGTGGATTTTGTCTATCAACTCACATTCTTTGTCGCGGTACTTGTCTTCGAGGAGAAACGACTGAGAAACATGCAATCCAATAAGTGCCCAGAGAAGCCAGGAATCGAGTTTGGAGGTGATCCTTTACACTGAAATTTCGGTTGGAAACGAGCTAGATTTCAATTTCTACTTGTTTCTTGCTAAAAACCGCTCGATTTGAACCATTTTGAGCCATTTTGAACCATTTTGACCGATTTGACCTACTGCGTTATTTCGGAGCATCGTACGGAAATGGTATAACTTTGGTGAAAATTATCGAATTTTTCTGAAAATTTGGGAGGGAGTATTGATTGAGAAGGCAAAACTTTTTGATGGAATAAAAATTTGAAAAATTTGAAAAAAAATTTCACCCGTTATTTCGGAGCATCGTACGGCGATTTTGTAACTTTTTTCAAAGGGCTCCGATTTTGATGGTTGTTGGACTAAAAAATGCGGGATTTTCAAAAACTTCAAAAAAATTGATAAAACTTGAAAAAAAATTTGAAAAAAAATTTCAAAAAAAAATTCAAAAATTTTGAAAACATTTTTTTTTTTCAAAATTTTCGATTTTTTCAATTTTGTTAATTTTAAAAGTTTTGCCTTCCTAATCAATATATCCTGTAAAAATTCCAACCCAAACGGACTGTTCCAAACCAAGTTTTACCATTTCCGTACGACACTCCGAAATAACGCAGTAGGTCAAAAACCGGAAAAATCGATTTTTGACGTTTTTTTGTGGTTTTTTTGCAATAAAAACAAATTTCAGACCGTCAAATGGAAATCAAAGTTGCAAAAGATGGATTTGATGAAAAGCCACATGGTACGTCTAGTAAAAGCACTATGTGTTATGTATTTTGACATATATCTCAATAATGGTAAGAGATATCAAAAAGCTGTCAACTAGAGAGTTGTAGCCCTTGATATTTTGCGTATTTTTGTAGTTGATCACTTCTTGATATCTTGTATCGTTTTTGAGATAAGCGTCTAGTAGTTTGGGGTACACACATTTCCGTCGACAAGCGATGCACCTTGTTCAGTCTAATTAAAAATTATTATATTTCAAGAACGGTTAAAGATATCAAAAAATGGTCAACTACAAAAACACGAAAAATTTCAAGGGCTACAATTTGTTAGTTGACAGTTTTTTGTTATCTCTTATGGTTCCTGAGATATATGTAAAAATAGATAAGCACTATGATATGGTACTACTCTGATTTTTAAACAATGCCCAATTTCCAAGTTCAGGACAAAAACACATCCACTCAACCGACGAAAAACCAAAAATTGACCCGAACGGAATCGTCTCTCGATACTGTCGATTCCTGAAAGACTGGCGGACCCGTCTCGCTCTATTCCTAATCCTCTGCGGCTACTGGACGGCTTCATACTACGGCTGCAAGACCATGGAGATCAAAATGGACACCACAAACCTCATCATGAAGGACAGCCCCCTTAACAACATTGCCTGGATCTATGAGAGATTTCTGTGGAGTGAAGGTCAATTGGTCCTGGTGTTCGTCAACAATCCGCCGGATCTTGCCGTGGAATCCAACCAACATGAGGTTCTAGAACTCGTAAATCGCTTCGAGACCCTTCCCTACTCGATGGGCAAGAACTCAACGTCAATCTGGCTTCGCTCCTTCCTCTTCCAATCCAGTCTCTATCATGGTACTCGAGGATTCTACCAACTGCTTCAAGAATGGCTCGGAGACTCTGAGAATGGCGGGGAACGGTGGAATGACATGATACGGCTGGAAAAGACTGATAACGGCACTATCAGTGGGATATCCAAGTTCATGTTCGCGACGGCTTGTGCGATGGGCGATGATGCGAACTGGTCGACGAGGGAGAAGTTGCAGAAGCAGTGGAGGGGTGTGGCTCATGAGTATGAGCATTTTAATGTGACCGTTTTCCAGGTGAGACCGAGCTAGAGAGGTTTGGAAATGAGCTACGACGTTTCGCAACTTTTCAGGCGGTTGCGAAATGTCGTACTTAGGAAAGTTTGGCGGTTGCGAAATGTCGTAGTAGCAATGTTTCAGTGGTTGCGAAGCGTCGCAGTTCAAAAAAACGGTCCCAAGGCCAAATTTTGGTGGTTGCGAAACGTTGTAGTCCAAAAAAACGGTCCCGTAGCCAAATTTTGGTGGTTGCGAAACGTCGTAGTTCGAAAAATTGCCCAGTAGCCAAATTTTAATGGTTGCGAAATGTCGTAGCCTAAAAAACCGCTTAGCAGTTAAGTTTCAGTGGTTGCGAAACGTCGTAGTCCAAAAAACTGCTCAGTAGCCAAATTCTCTGTGGTTGCGAAATGTCATAGTATAAAAAAACTGCCTAGTAGCAATTTTTCAGTGGTTGCGAAGCGTCGTAGTCCAAAAAACTGCCTAGTAGCAAAATTTCACTGGTTGCGAAACGTCGTAGTCCCATACAGCCAGTTTTCGCTCTAAAATTCCCATCTTCCAGAGCTACTCCTTCTACATTGACCAACTCGACTCGATCGGCGGAACCACCGCCTCAACAGTAATCTGGGCGGCCATAACCATGGACCTAGCATGTCTTCTCATGATCCCCGGACTCAATTCCATCCTCACCAGTACCATAGCCATGATGTCCATCAATGTGGGTGTCTTCGGCCTTCTATCCGTCTGGCATGTCAACTTGGACCCGATTACCATGTGCACCACCCTCATGTCCATCGGTTTCTCCGTCGACTTCACCGCCCACATCTCCTACCATTACTACCGTAACCCGACGACTTGGAGTACCGATGAGAGGTTGGCGGATGCTCTGAAAAGCATCGGATGGCCAATGCTTCAAGCAGCCAGCTCAACTCTGCTATGTATGCTTCCACTTGTCATGAACAGCAGCTACATGGTCAGTGTGTTCGTCAAAACCATATTCCTGGTTACTGTATTGGGTATACTACATGGTATCTGCTTCCTACCCGCTTTATTGCTTACTGTAAGTGGAAAATGACTTGGAGATCAAAAGATCAAGTTTGATTTTTTTGCAGTCTGGCGATATTCCTAGACTTTTTGGATCCGCGGGTTCTGGAGCGAAAGGAAGTGGAGGAAAAGTCGAACCGCTCCCTATTTCTGGACAATCTAGCTTCTCAAGTACCAATAGCGAAAAGCCATTGGTCAAAGATGGTTTGTAACGTTTTTTTATTGATTTCAAGCTAAAAATCCCAGAAAATTTGAAATTTTTTTGAATTTTTTCAGAAACCGAGCTGAAAAGATCGCAGTCTCAAGAACGAGGATCCGGATAGAAAACTCGTGTTTAAAAAAATTGTTATATCAATTTCCTTTGTTCTGTCATCAATTTCCATACGGGTCACCACCACTGAATGTTCCGAATCGATCGAATCCATTGACTGTTTCTCTCGTTTTTTTCTCCTTTGGTTTTTTGAAATAAAATGGTAAATAATTTTTTTAGAGTTTGATAATTGAACAGTAATATGTGAAAACATTTAAAAAATTAAGAAAATTAAAAAAAAAAATTGAAAAAAAAATATTTTTTTTTCAAAAATATTTTTCTCGATTTCTTCAATTTTCTTATTTTTAAAAGTTTTGCCTTTTTAATTTATATATTCTGTCAAAATCCCAGCCTAAACGGACCGCTCTAAACCGAGTTATACCATTTCCGTACGACACTCCGAAATAACGCAGTAGGTCAATTTTGTAACTTTGCTCAAAATGCTCTGATTTTGATTGTTGTTGGACTAAAAAATGTGGAATTTTTGGAAACTATTAATAATTAGATGAAATTAAAAAAATAATTGCAAAAAATTTTTAGAAAAAAAAATGTCAAAAAAAATTTTTTTTTTCAAAATTTTTATTTTTCCATTTTTTAAAATTCAAATAGTTTTGCCTCCGCAAACAATGTTTTCTGTGTAAATCCCAACCTAAACGGACTGTTCCCAGCCAAGTTATACCATTTCCGTACGACACTCCGAAATAACGCAGTAGGTCAAAAGTCAAAAAATTGGGTTTTTGAAAGTTTTGAGCAGTTTTTCATGCTTTTTATGAAGTTTCCGGTTGTTGAAACCGCTTAAACTTGCAAATTGACAAAATATCAAACAATCAAGCCATGGCTAGCACTTTGAACATTGCTCCCCATTTATAGTGCTATTTAGTCAGAGTTTTTAATGTTAACCATCAAAAACTGATACTGAAATGTGACCGAATTTCATCCAATTTGTCGTCTTATCACACACTCCCAAGACGGAACTGATAAGAAAACGGAAAAGTCGGAATCAAGTCGAAGCGCTGCTCTCTCGTCATTTTTCTTTTCTTTTAAGGGGGAGGTTGTGCAATTTTCAAGGTGAAATGAAAATGAATGACGAAATTCAACCTTTCAATGGCATGTTTTTTCCTATCACTTTATATCATCCAATTTCCCCTCAATTCCCTCATTTCCAGTATGAAGACCTTCCTGCTCCTCGCGGCACTTCTCCCGTTGGCAGCCGCCTTTGTGCTCCCCTCGCAACCCGAAAAACTCTCCAGCCGCACCTACACCATCCCGTATTCCGACCCGACCGCCCGTAAAAAGCTCCTGATCGCCGCCGGAGCCGCATATGGTACTGCACCTCAGCAATGTCTCGACAAGGCCTTCACTGGTGCCACTTTGAAGCGTGTCGTTGAGGCGAGATGCGATGCTGACCCAAAGGACAAGTGCTTGGGATATACGGCTGTGTCTCCGAGTGATAAGGCGATTATTGTGGTGTTCCGTGGTACCAACAATAATGTTCAGCTGATTTTGGAAGGGTTGGAGACGGTTTTCGAGTACCATGTGAGTTGGGGTCTTTAGATCTATGCATCTTTGTTGTTAGACCAGTCTGAAGCTGCGGCTTCGCCGCATTAACACCCATCTGGTTCATTTGCCTGAATGCGGCGAAGCCACATACACAGTTGACCCAACTTTCAGACCCCATGGGCTGCCGGAGGTGTTGTCTCCCAATACTTCAACGATGGCTTCCTGAATATTTGGAACGGAGGCCTTAAGGATGACTTCAACGCCCTTGCCGCCAAGTATCCCGGCTATCAAGTTTGGATCACCGGCCACTCGCTCGGAGGAGCCATGGCTTCCCTCGCAGCCTCCTACATCACCTACAACAAGCTCTACGACGCCTCCAAAGTGCAACTCGTCACCTACGGTCAGCCACGTGTCGGAGACGCCGCGTACGCCGCCGCAGTCGATCGTGACGTCACCAACGGCTTCCGTGTCACCCATGCTCACGATCCGGTGCCACACTTGCCAAAGGAGAACATGCAAGGCTTCACGCATCACAAGTCAGAGGTGTTTTATAAGGAGAAAATGGAGAAGTACAACATTTGCGATGATGTTGATGAGAGCTCGTTCTGCTCCAATGGACAGGTTCTGCCCGACACTTCGATTAAGGTTGGTGGCCTAGGTTTTGAACTTGGTGGCCTAGAAACCCAAAATGATAGTCTAGATCCTTATTGCTACTTGGTGGCCTAGGTTTCCTATACCCTGATTTTCCCTGTATCTCGCCTAGAATTGAAGATTGATTGATGCTCTAAAGCGGTGTGTTCGGATTGTAACATGGTACTCTAGGATTTCAAGCTGTTTCCTCAATATCAGATTTATGCAAGGGTGGCCTAGAATCCCAAATTGATGGCCTAGAATTCCAAAACCCAACAATTTTCCCTTCAGGACCATCTCAACTACTTCGAGACCAACGTCAGCGATCTGGGATACACCAACTGCGCCAATGTCAAAGCTTAAATTTCATTTTTCTCTGAATAAATCTTTTATGAAACTATTATGTACATGGCCTAGGATCCGACAATCTTAAATTAGGCCACGCCCCCTTCCTACCCCTCGGTGAGGAGAAAACTGCCCGAAAAAGTGGAAAAGTGGTGAAAATTGAGATCTCAAATGGAAAAAAGTTACACTTGAACTATATTCCATGTACTCCATGTACATTACACATTTATTTATACCAAACTACTCCTTCATCTCGAAATGTTTGTCTTCGAGTGAAAAGAAAGTTTCACGAACACCTCCCCCCTCTCCCTATTGAAGTACATGGTGCGGTGAGGTGCAAAAAGTTTCTGGATTTGGTTTGGCGGTTCATACGCTTACACACCGTGAAAAGTTCAATTTTCAATTTGCAGCTTGTTTCTGCGATTTTTTAGCGCTATATTCGAGATTTTGGGTTTCTAGGCCACCAATGTGGAAAGTTAGGCCATCATTCAATTTTTGGTTTTTTTATGGTTTCTAAGGGTTTTGGAAAGTTTTAGAAGCGATTTTATAGCTAAAAATGCAAAAAATCGAAGAAATAGTGAGTTTTGGGTTTCTAGGCCACCAAAGTGGATTTCTAGGCCACCCACAAAAACTTGAGATTATAAGGGATTCCGGGGTTTTTTAACATTCTAATATCATTAAAATATACGTGAACGCTCGAAAATTGACCAAAACCACTCAAATTTGGTTTTCTAGTTTTCTAGGCCACCAAAGGGGAATTCTAGGCCATCTCCAAAAATATTGGTTTTTTAACGGATTTCCGGCCAATTTTCAATTCTGAATCCAAAAATCTTAACCGTTCCCCTCTATCTTCCTTTCTTTCCCTCGAAAATCCCAGATTCTGATTCAAATGCAGATTTCAATTAACTTTCAAACGGGAATGGCTTCCCGAAATGCAGGTCACTGACCATATCCTAATTACATAGTTCACTTACACCGATTCCGTTTCTTTTTTTGTAAACTTGTGAACTGGGTTACTACTAGATTGTTTCATTGCGGTGCGGACGACGTCTTTGAGAAGGGACGGTGTACACTTTTATACGATTCCATGCGAATCGCCCCCTCAGTGTTTGACTATGTATTTGGGTGTGGTTTTCGTGGTTTACAACGTGCGGAACGGTCATTTTTATGCTTAGAATGCTTTGAGAACGTTCAATTTTGAAAATCCTGAAATTTGAGCTTTTCTGAGTGATAGCCTAACTTTGATGGCCTAGAAACCCGAATAGCGAGGTCTAGGCTAGTTTTTGAGTTTTTCTGTGTGCTTTATTTAATTTAAAATGTTCAAATACCCCAAAATCCACTATAATATCTAGTTTTTAGTGGTGGCCTAGAAATCCACTTTGGTGGCCTAGAAACCCAAATTTTACTGTTTTACTGTTTCAGGTCAAATTTTGAGCTTTTTTGTATGTTTGGGTGAGCTTGGAAAAGTTGAAAACCTCGGAATCCAGTATAAAATCGAAATTTTTAGTAATGGCCTAACTTTCCACCTTGATGGCCTAGAAACCCAAATTTCACTGTTTTACTGGTTTAGGTCAATTTTTAAGCTTTTTCGTGTAGTTTCTTGACTTCAGAATGTTCAATAATCCCGAAAACCACTATAAGATCAAAGTTTTCAGTGGTGACCTAACTTTCCACCTTGATGGCCTAGAAATCCAAAACCTCGGCCACACCTTATTCTCATCTCAATATTTATTTTTTCCCTAACATTTTCCACCAAAAATTTGCATTCTCTGACCATCACACACCCCCAAATCCGTATGTTTCACTGACCAGCCATCCTTGAAAATGTTTCAAGTGGAAGTGGCCGTTTCACTCTGATATCTTTCCCTCCCTCACTTCAAACCGCTTTCAAATGGCTTTTTGTAAAGGGGAAAAAATGGAAACAGACATTTCCGATTTTTGAAAATTTTTTGAAAATTTTTCGAATCCAATTTTGCCGATTTTCGTCAACTTTTTCCAATTTTTCGCAATTTTTCAAAAATATTCCTTTTTCAGTGATAATGCCGCAATTATCAGTGTCCATATCAATACTGTTATCACTTATCACTTGCCAATTTGCCACGTCATCAGCGATTGTGCATATGACTCAGAATACGTTGAACGGCGCAAAATTCTACGAGTTGAGGAGGTCGCCGCAGAAACTTCGAGATAGTTTTGCGATCAAGTGTGAGTTTGGGTTGGGGGATGGGTTTTGGGCTTTTTTGGGCTTTTTCAGGCTTTTCAATAGGCCGAAAAAACCGAAAAAGTTTTTAGAATCTTGTTTTTCGATATATGTAAAGTTCATAGCGCTTTTTGAGCTTATAAGCTTAAATTTGGGTATAGGCCTTTTTAGCTGAAATTGAACATTTTTAAACTTATTGTAGTCACTTAAGCTTAAAAATGTAGGAATTTTAAGTTTAAGAAGGGTTTGAAAGCCCAAAAAGTTTAAAATCTGGTTTTTCGATATAAAGTTTATAGCACTTTTTGGAATTCTGCGCTTAATAATTGTAAAACTGGGTATTGGCCTTTTTGGCTGAAATTGAACATTTTTAGGGTTATAATAAAGGTAATAAACTTAAAAATTCAAAACTTTCAGGCCCAATAGGCCTAGAAAGCTCAAAACGCCAAAAACAGGTTTTTCGATATCAAGTTTACAGCGCTTTTTGGGTCTTTTAGCCTAAATTTGGGTATAGGCCTTTTTAACTGAAATTGAACAATTTCAGGTTAACTGCAAACACATCAACTCTAAAATTTAGCAATTTTAAGCTTAAAAATCTTTAAACAGTCCATAACTCCAATTCCCAAAACATTCCAGCATCCACCAACACGACCCCAACCGTAATCTGCACTTCCGACCACATTGGCCTAAAACTCAACGAGTACTTCCCCGACATTCGTATCTTCCCATCGGAAACTTCCGAAAAACCCGAATGCACATCACATTTCACATTGGAAATGGACGCCGAGTACATTGCAAGAATCAATGGACCATGTGGGGTAAAACGGGTTTATAAAGTATGTTTTTTGCTCAAATTCCACCAAAAACTCATTGAAAACTGCCGATTTTTCTGCAGGGTGTTCCAGCGAACACTGTAGACTACTCGGTCCGATTGATAGTGTCCCATGACCCAAAACAAGTCACCGAATGGGACAGGATCTACGATGTCACCTGTTCACTGCACTTGAAGACTTTGGAAGTGGTAGCCGAGTATGATGTGGTGTAAGCGATTGAACTTTTGATTTTTGAACTTGAAATTTGATTTGTACACTGTTCACTGAAAATCTGACCGGAAATCATCAAAATACGAAAAAAAAATCAAAAAATTTGAAATTTGCGGTGCTGGCCTATAATTTCACTTTGGTGGCCTAGAAATCGATGTCTAGGTGGATTTTTGAGCTTTTTCGCATGTTTCAATGAGTTCAGAATAGTCAAAAACCCCGGAATCCACTGTAATATCAAGATTTTTGTTCGTGGCCTAGAAATCCACTTTGGTGGCCTAGAAATCCAAATTACATCAAAACAGGGGTTTCGGTCAATTTTTAAGTTTTCCCACATGTTCCAATGAATTTGGAACAGTCAAATACCCCGGAATCCCCTATAATATCAAGATTTTAGGTGGTGGCCTAACTTTCCCCCTTGGTGGCCTAGAAACCCAAACCCAACTTTCAGAACTGTGGAGGCGACAACAGTGACGTCGAAAATCCCAAAACCCGGACCAAAATGCAAGTATTCCCTGCATCAAAAAGCCATCCAAGGCCCAAAAACCTCACAGGCACATGTTGGAGAAATTGTGAGTTTTTAGGGGTGGCCTAGAAATCCAAAACTCGGCCGTGACCTAATTTTGGGGATTTGGAGGGTTTTCATGATTCAAAAAAGTTGGAAATGATTAGAAATGCTAAAAAACCCTAATAAACAAAAAAAAAATTTCAGATCTACCACCGCTGGAAATGTGCCTCCCCCACCAAATCCGACGGACTACTCCCCAAACTCAAATACATTTTCAAAGTTTATGCGTGTCTAGTACACGATGAAAACAACAGATACTATACTATCATTGATGAAAATGGATGTTCGCTGGATGAAGACATCATTCCGACTCCAGAGTATGATGTGGAGCATGGACTGATCTATACACCGAGTAAGGCGTTTCGGTGAGTTTTTGGAGGTTTTTATGGATCCCGGTGTGTTGGAAACGGTCGAAAACCCCGGAAGACATTATAATATCTAGTTTTTTGGAGATGGCCTAGAAATCGAGTTTGGTGGCCTAGAAACCCAAATTGCACCGGAATAGAGGTCTAGATCAAATTTTGACGTTTTTCGTAAGTTCCAATTAGTTCGGAATGTTCAAAAACCATGGAATCCACTATAAGATCAAGTTTTTGGGTGGTGGCCTAACTTTCCACCTTGGTGGCCTAGAAATCCAAATGTTTAATTTCAACAATTTGCACCATTTTTCCGACATTTTCAACCCTCCAAAACCCAAATTTCACCATGAAAACCCCCCAAATCCCGTCCTTTTCCAGATTCGCCAATTCGAACCACGTGCATTTCAAATGCATGATTTCCGTGTGTTCGGCAGCCGATCCAGAGTGTCAGAGTAGTGTGGTAAGTGACGAACTACCCACGGAAGTAATTTTTTTCCTATGAATTTTGAATTTCAAAATTTCCCGCCAAAATCAGGTTCTGGACCCGAAAACGCTCATTTTTCAGCCTCCGAAATGCGCTAAAAAGCAGAAAAAGCGAGAGTTGCCAGTGGAGATGACGATTGAGCAGAGGTTGCTTAGGATCAACGAATTGATGAAGCTGAAACGATCAAATGGTACTGTAGAAGTGGGCGGAGCCTATCGAAGAAGACCTTCTCAAATGGTGGAGGCAGAATCGCTGAGCGTCATTGTAAATAAGGATTATGGTGGGTGATTATGTTCAAAATCATGAAGAAATTTGAAAAAATCTGAAAAAAGCATCAAAAATTGTGATTTTGGACCTTTTTGAGTTGATGGCCTAGAAATCAAAACTTCACGTTTATAGGGGTTTAGGTTAATTTTTGAGCTTTTTCACATATTTCAATGGATTCAGAATAGTTGAAAACCCCAAAATCCACTATAATATCAAGTTTTTGGGTGGTGGCCTAGAAACCCAAATTCAAATTTTGCAAAAGTTAGGCCACAGACCCAACGTTTTTGTTTTTGCGGGATAAAGTTGTTTTTCAGTGGTTTTCAATGATTTTTTCATAATTTTGAACGATGGTGGCCTAGAAATCCATATGAATGGCCTAGAAACCCAAATCGCTCGATTTTCATGATTTTTTCTCGATTTTTGGGTTTTTTTCCCAGTTTTTTACAACAAATTCATATTCCATTTTGCCTTTCAGAATATTTTTTAAAAAATTGTATTTTTTTTTCAGACCACCAAAAGTACGACCATATCATCCGCACGTACCAAGTCTGGACCTGGATCCTATGCACCATAAACGTGTTCCTGGTAGTGCTATGTGTCATAATAACATTTCGATGTCTGAAAAACAAGTATATAATGGATATCAAGGACACCAAAAACACCGTATTCCGACGGGTTCCTTTCTGAATTTTTCATCAGTTTTTGCGAATGTTTTTCTCAAATTTCTCTCGAATATTTTTTTTTGGATATTTTGTTTTTCAGTAGTTTCTAGGTATCAGTTTCAGTATCAAATGTACTATTTTTCCATCTTTCCCCATGTTTTTCTCGTTGTTTTGACCTAATAAAGTGCCAGTTTTTGTTTTTGCCTAGAGGTGTATCTAGTCAAGTCATAGGAGTGAAAAATTTGGATTCAGAATGTTCAGAAACGTTGAAAACCCGAAAAAAACTACTTTACAATGAAAAAATCAAAACTTTGGGTCCGTGGCCGAACTTTTGCAAAATTTGGGTTTCTAGGCCATGGCTCAAAAATGACTGGAAACATGGTTTCTAGGCTAATTTTTAAGATTTGAAACGTTTCCAAAGTTGTTTTTCAGGTTTAGAAGCCCTAAAACCCAGGAAAGTTCAGATAAAAAACAAAAACTTTAAAAAATTTTCAAAATTTTTAAATTTTCTCGTCAGTTTGCTCTGGTATTTCTATCTTCGACTCGTTTTGTTGACTTTTGTACGTTTTACGTTTTACATTTCCGATTCCCTTAGGGTCATAAACGTCCGAACACCCCCTTGGTATTCTGGGGGGTTAAGGGGGGAGTGAGGGGGGAAGGGAAAGGGCAAATAAGGATGACGTTGGACTTTCTTCTTGGGTTTTTCGTATTTTGAAGGCTCTAAATCTCAAATTTTGGAACAAAAACCAATTTTCCCTTCAAATTTTGCTCCATGGCCTAACTTTCCACTTGGTGGCCTAGAAACCCAATTTTTGCAAAACCTCGGCCACCGTTAGTTTTCTCCGGTTTTCTGCCTGTTTTTCAGCCCAAAAATCCCCAAAAAAGCGTCTAAAACCCGCCGAAAACGCTCACCTCCCTCACCGGTAATTGGTTTCCGAGTAGTGTCTGCGTCTCTCACCACTCACACACTCTCTCGCTCATCCAATATGAATTTCCCCATTTTCTTCCTCTTGTTCCACCCCAATATTGTGTTGGAGAGAGTCAAAAGCAAGCCGGAAAAGAAAAAGTAATTGTGTGTGGCGAGAAACAAGAGAATAGGCAATAGGCAATAGGCAATTAGTTTTGGAGTTTTGGAGTTGATGCACCATGTTTTCCTGGGAAAAGTGGGTCAAGGAGCAAGAGATCACCGAAAATATTGTGAAATTTGGATTCAGAACGGTCGGATTAGTCGGGAAAGCGAGAGAAAACAATGATTTTCAAAAATTTTGTTGGTGGCCTAACTTTGCCCCTAGAAACCTAGGCCAGCATCAAAAATTTGAAAATTTCGGAATTGGGTTTTTCTGGTTTTTTTCAGCTGAAAATTCAATTTTCAAAATGCTCAGATGGTCTAGACATTTGGAATGTTCATTTTCCGACCATGGCCTAACTTTTGCAGGGATTCCTAGGCCACCAAGGGGAAAGTTAGGCCACTGTAGTTTTGGGAGTTTTCTAGGGTTTCTATACGAATTTTCAGCAATTTCAAAGTTCGAAAGCCTAAAATTCATCAAAATACAACTGTGGCCTAACTTTTGCAAAATATTGGTTTCTAGGTCAGCACCGCAAAAATTTGAAAATTCCGGAAAATGGTTTTCTTGGATTTTTTCAGCTGGAAAATCAATTTTCAAAATGTTCAGATGGTCTACATATTTCGAAAGGTACCAAAACCCGAAATTCAGTGAAATTTATCCATGGCCTAACTTTTGCATGGTTTCCTAGGCCACCGACTCAAAATCACCCGGAATCGTCGTTTTTTTGAATTTTCTACAGTATTCTGACTGTTTGAACCCCTCTGACCCCACATATCTTCCCCCGACATCCCGCAATCTCCACTCGGCTCCTCCATGGCCTAACTTTTCCCAAAATTTGGTTTTCTAGTCCCCCATTCCAAAACGTACCTTCTCCATTCTAAATATGCACTTTTCACATGCAAAACCCCTTTAAAAAAATGCGGAATAAATGAGGTATAATCCATCAAATGACGTCCGTCCGTCAGTCAGAATGCGCTTCCGCCGCATTGCGCATTTGCATAAGAAAAGTGGGCGGAGCCTAGGAAAAATTCCAGGTATGGGGGGCTTTCAGGTGGTTATAAATGTCATCTGGCAAC
The DNA here is from genome assembly GCA_900536345.3 of Caenorhabditis sp. 39 LS-2015. Taxonomy (NCBI): domain Eukaryota; kingdom Metazoa; phylum Nematoda; class Chromadorea; order Rhabditida; family Rhabditidae; genus Caenorhabditis; species Caenorhabditis waitukubuli. The sequence continues at coordinate 19,427 of LR574302.1, forward strand.
AGGTGCTCTTTGTATTATTCTGTTCTAGCCGTTTTTTCAATTTTTTGAGGCCAAGCAAAAAAAATTTGAAAAAACCCGGTCGGAGAGCGAAAATCTGAGTTCCACTGGTTAAGAATGGGATTTTCGGACATTTTTGACACTGGAAAACCCAAAATTAACCAAAACATCGATTCCCAGACAAAATTTGACCCATGGCCGAGTTTTCCACTCGGTGGCCTAGAAATCCCCGCAAAAGTTAGGCCATGGTCGGAAAGTCAATATTCCGAATGTGTAGACCATCTGAACATTTTGAAAATTGAATTTCCAGCTGAAAAAAACCCAAGAAAACCACATTCCAAAGTTTTCGAATTTTTGTGGTGCTGGCCTAGGTTTCTAGGGTCAAAGTTAGGCCACCAACAAAATTTTTGAAAATCATTGTTTTCTCTCGCTTCCCCGACTAATCCGACCTTTCTGAATCCAAATTTCACAATATTTTCGGTGATCTCTTGCTCCTTGACCCACTTTTCCCAGGACTTTCTGAAATTTTCGAATTTTTGAGGTGCTGGCCTAGAAACCTAGAAACCGAAATTTTGCAAAAGTTAGGCTACGGCTTGATTTTACTGAATTCAAGGTTTTTGAACTTTGAAATTGATGAAAAATCGTTTAGAAACCCTGGAAAACCATCAAAATTCACAATGACTTAACTTTCCCTTTGGTGGCCTAGAAATCTCCGCAAAAGTTTGGCCATGGTTGGAAAATGAAAATTCCAAATGTCTAGACCATCTGAACATTTTGAAAATTGAATTTCCAGCTGAAAAAACCGAAAAAAACCGTTTTCCGGAATTTTCTAATTTTTATGGTGCTGGCCTAGGTTTCTAGGGGCAAAGTTAGGCCATTAACAAAATTTTTGAAAATCCTCGTTTTTTCTTGACTTCCCGACTAATTCGACCCTTCTGAATCCAAATTTCACAATATTTGACCTCCTTGACCCATTTTCCCAAGAAAAAATGATGAAAAAATGAAATTTCCCAAAAGTGCGGCCACGCTTCCCCTTTGTCAGTTTTCGCAGTTTCAAAGTGTAAAAACGCCCTTAAAACGTGAAAAATGATGATTTCAAGCGGTTCTTATCAGTTCTTATCACTAGAACCGACGGTTTTGTGTATTTTATTGTTAGGCCGGAATTTTCGGGAATTTTGAATTTTTTTCCCTAAAACTTGAAATTATTTTTTTTCCCAGCTCAAATCCCTCAATAATATCCAATTTCGGCGACTAGAAAACGCGGCAAAGAGCACTTGAAAGTGCCGCAAATTTGATCGAATTTCTCTCGCTGACTAATCAGATTTATGGCCAAATACTTACGTCAAAAGGGGAGGATTACGGTAGGTATAATTATTCTGTTAGATGGATGGCGGGGTACAGTAATCCTACAGTAATCCATATGACCAGAAAAAATTTGGAAAAAAATTAGGCCTAAAATTGGAATTTCATGACAAAATGCGATTTGTCTTGGGAGGGGTTTGGCACGCGAGAAAAAAAGAAAAAAAAAATTTTTTGCTTTTTTTTATTGTGAAAATCAATTGGAATTGTCTAGAATTAAAAAAAAAATTTCGAAAAAAAAAAATCTTTTTTTTTTTTTTTTTTTTTTTTTTTTTTTTTTTTTTTTTTTTTTTTTTTTTTTTTTTTTTTTTTTTTTTTTTTTTTTTTTTTTTTTTTTTTTTTTTT
>LR574340.1:0-11571 GCA_900536345.3 Caenorhabditis sp. 39 LS-2015
ATTTCAGCCAAAAATGTCGAAAACCAGTATAATTCAGCCATGATTAATTGCTTACATACTGAATTCATCAGAATTTATCAATTTCCCCTCAAAAATTCGTCTTTCTGACTGATTTTTCAAAATATTAAAAGAAGAAAAAATTACGACGCTCCGATATTCCGCAGCCGCTCCCTTTTTAGCGAAAGCGCGGGCGTTTGAACGTAAGTTTCTTTTTTTCACGCCGTGTGGCGCCGGAGCTATTCGTCAGCCAATTAACTTTCTCGGAAACAAAATATAAACGTGCGTTTCATTTGGTGCTCTTTCCGTCCATGAACACGTGACACCCAAGAAAACGAGAGAATCGTCGGGAGAATACACAAAAACGTGCGGAAACCCAACTGAAACAACTCGGAACACACACACAAACACACTTTGAACAAACAGATAAACAACATGGTGCGTCGACGAAGACGACGACTTTTGGTTTATTGGTTTTGGGTGATAACAGCTGATGATAGCAGGTCAAAGTTCCGGGAAAAATTTCATGTTTCACGTGGAGGCACCCCGGGGAAGAGTTTTTCCATTTTCCGGTCATTCGGCCGTGCGGAAGCTAGGCTAACACCAACTGGTGTAGATTTACGGCAGGCGGTCAGCAATTTTTTCGTTTTTTTCCTGTTTTCCCTCAAAATTTCCGACTTTTCGTTTTTCCCTATTTTTTGTTCAATTTATGAACAATTTAAATTAAAAATCTGGCTATTTAGCAGCGATCGTAATTTTTTTTAAATTTCTCCAGTTTTTGCGTTTTCACAAATTTAACTGGAAAAATTAACCAAATTGCGATCGCTGCCAGCCAGATTTTTAATTTAATTTTGTTAATTGAAGAAAAAATAGAGAAAAAAGAAAAGTCCAAAATTTCGATGAAAAACTGGAAAAAAAACGAAAATAAGCGGAATTTGCTTTAAAAACGAAAAATTGCTGACCGTCTCCCGTAAATCTACACCAGTTGGTGTTGGCCTAGCTTTCGCACGGCGGAATGACCAAATTTTATAATAGCTTCCCTGGAAATCGCTCCGGGACCTTTGAAACAATATGGAAAGTGCGCTCCATTATTAAATTGAGATTTTTTTTTTGAAAAATGAAAAATCCCTCTTGAAACGGTACTTTTGACTGTTTTTCTGAATTCAACACGCTTATCTGATCAAAAATGAGAGAAATTGGCAAAAAATTGCCATCTACTGTCATTTTTGATCAGATAAACATGTCGAATTCAGTAAAACAACCAAAAAAGTACCATTTCAATTTTTCTCGTGGATTTTTCAAAAAACTCCTTGCAATTTATCAATCAGAGCAAAAAAAACTTTCCACTTTGTTTTCAGAGTGTTCCGGTGGAATTATAGTGAAAAAATCGGATGGAAAAACTTATTTTAGCTCAAAAAAACCGAGAAAACTGACCAACTGATATCAATTTCCACTGCTATCCGTCTGGCCGTTGAAAAATTTCGGAAACTACGTGAAAAACGGCAAAAAGCGATGGCAGAGGAGAATTGTGGACAGAAGAAGCCAAGGGGAGGCGCAGACGGGCAGAGATAATGGAGAATGGAGATGATTAGAGAGAGAGAGAGTAACGGGAGGAGGAGGAGGAGAATTGATGTGTGTAACTCTCGTGGAATGGAATGGAAAAAAGAAAACGGAGAAAACAAAAAAAAAACTAATTTTTTGGGTCTCGAAGCGATAGAACCCACGTTCAGTTATGGAGGGAAAATTGGCTGCGTACATGCGATGACTGCGGCATTTTTGGGTCCCGCCACGATTGGCTTACGGTAGTTTTTGATTCCCTGCGAGACCCATATGGTACTCCCCTAAAAAATGGGTCTCGCCACGAAATAACTGAATCGTGTCGAGACCCATAGCCTACAGTAATCGTTTTTGAGTCAAAAACGCCATAAATCAAAAACTACCATGTTCAATTATGAAAAATACATAAATTGGCTGCGTACGTGCGTTGAATACGCAGCCAAGGTCCCGCCACAATCGGATTACGGTAGTTTTCGATTCGCTACGAGACCCATAGCCTACAGTAATCTTTTCGCACGCCAAAATCAAAAACTACAGTAATCCGTTCGTGGCGGGACCCAAAAAAGCATCAGATAGACGGGTTTTCGCAGAAAAAAGCGAAAAACATGTTTTTTTGGATCTCGACGCGATATGATTACGGTACTCCTCGTGAAAAATGGGTCTCGACACGAAATCCATAGAAATCCATGTTCAAATATGGAAAATATCGAAATTGGCTGCGTACATGCGTTGAATACGCAGCCAAGGTAGTTTTTGATTCGCTGCGAGACCCATAGCCTACAGTAATCCTTTTCCGAGTCAAAAAATTGAAAAATACCGTAATCGTGGCGGGACCCAAAAACGCATCAGATAGACGGGATTTCGCCCAAAAATGGACAAACCAAAGCGACATGTGATGTTTTCCCAATCAAATGCATCGAATCTAATCTAGAATTGCCCGAAAATGGTCAAAGATCACCAGTAGGGAAATGGCATTGAACTGCCTGGAAACCAGTTCGTCTCGAAATTTCGAATTTCCGATGAACTGCCGAATGTGCCAATGCAAACGCGCTCCATTGATAATTTCCCAATTTCTGCAGATAAAACTCGAAAAAGACGGTTCGACGATTCGCGCGTTCCTCTATTTGCTCAAAAAATGGCGTCCGGAGCTGTTGGAGACGTCGACCGAAATGATGGCCGAGTATTCGACGAATGGACCTCATGGAAGACCTTATGTCGAAGGGTGGGTCAAGATTTTGGGTCTCGCCACGAAAGGGAACCATTTCGTTGTGAGACCCAATGGACCACGACGTTTCGCAACTCAACGGAGTTGCAAAACGTCGGGGTTCCCTTTCTTTTGGGTCTCACAACGATTTTCCAGGTACGCTCGAGCCAAAGATCTGCTCGAACACTCCGAAGGTCTGACCCTTTATCAGGAGATTCTCGGAGTGCAAATCGCACAGAAATGATAAAAACACGCAATTTTAGAGAAAATGTCACCAGCGCCGAGGAGCTGTGCAATGATATAATGTAAAATGTGATCGAGATTGATATTTTGAATAATTTTTGAGAATTATCACTCTTGATAAACATTTCCAATGATTTCGATATGCTGAAAACCATTTTTTTTAAAATAAAGAACAACACCAAGAAAGAAAAAGGGGAGGGGGGGGGGGAACAGAAAGGAACAGGACCAAGAAACCCCCCAGGAGAGCGAAAAACCGTATTTCGACACGTACTTCCGACTGATAAGATCCGAGAGAGCAGAGAGCCCAGTGGAAGATACGATCGTCACTGGGGGAGTTGTTACAGATAAAGGGGGAAACTGGAAGGGGGGAAAGAGAGGGAGAGCAACAAATTGTGCGCATTTGAGCACGAAATGATAGAAGAAAATAAAGAAAAAAAACAAGATGCTACTAGAACACGACTACCATAAATTCTTTTTTTTGTTTGGAAATTTGGGGAATTCGGGAATTTTTTTGGATAGGAGCATTAGATGGAAATTTGGCTAAACATAGCTTTAGTCCTAATTTCTGTTCCTCAAATGCGGCGGTACGTAGCTTCCGGCTTTTGGACCGGCGGCGGCGGCGGCTGGAGTGGCGGCAGAAGCTGGAGCAGTGGCGGCTGGAGTCGGCGATGGCGTACTTTCGGTGCGATTGGCGGCTGGAGATGGTCCGGAAGACATCATGTTCTGAAAAATTGAAAGTTTTGAAAATCTGAATGAAAACAGATGGAAAATAAAAAATTCAAACCTTAACAGCAGCCAGCGCAGCTTCACGTCCGCTTCCCGAAGTCGTTGCATAATTTCTCGACGGTGGAGCTCCACTCGGTCCAGATCCGGCCTTAACCCATCCTCCCGGCGATTTGCTCTCCTCCTTCTTGACTTTCTCGATCTTCGATGCATCAGCCAGCGATGGGAATGCCGCGTCGCTGTTCATATCAAAATTGGCAGCAGCGGCGCGTGGCTGAAATCCGCCACCTCCGAATCTGTTGCTGCGCATCGCTGGCGGTTTGTAGGCGGCAGCCATAGCCTTATCACTGATGGTCACAGCGGTTTCCGACTCTTCGTGAGCCTTCTTCTCGCTGTTCACTTGGCCCCACGTCTTCGTCTCATGAACTTCACGGTCTTCCGGCTCCTCGTTGTTCACTTGATCATCTTCATTCTCCAAGCCCATGTCTTTGATTTTAAGGCCTTCGAGTCTGGAAAATTAATGTTTTTTTGTTGTTTTCCCAATAGTTTCCAATGAAAAAAAGAAATCTCCACCAACCTTCCTTGATTGCTATCACCATACTCAATCCATTCGCTCTCCTCCGCCGGATTGGCCGACCTATCCTCTTCAATCCGCTTTTCCGCTTCCTCATGCTCCAGATCGTACTCCTCCTGACGCTTGGCTCTTCGTTCGAGAACCTGACCGACTTCTTCGATTTTCACAGCGGCCTTCTTCTTTTTGTCCTTCTTTTTCGCGAAGAAAGCGCTCAAATCGTCACTCATGGCTGCGATTTTGAAGAAAACCTGGAACAAATCAATAGAACAAAGTTGTACGGTTTGAAAACGATCCACGAATACAGAAAAAAAATTTTTGGGAGTAACTTTCGAAAATCGAGAATTTCGCAACAAAATTTCGACGTAACAAGGCGGAGATAGCAGTTGTAGCATAGAAAACCTCGCGAAGAACGTCTCAAACAATAAAAAATCGATAAAAACCACAGAAACGTGTCAAACAATGGCTGTAAAAATCTGAAAATGGGCCTGGAAGCGCGCGACGCGACACGCGACGCAACGTTGTGGCAGCCGCGGACTAGGTTTCGTAGGTGTCGGATCCTAGGCCATCTGCGATTTTTCAATGAATTTCACCATTTTTCACAATTTTTATCGTATTTTTCCCATTTTTCTCTTGAATTTCCGAATTTTTCTTGTAAATTTTACATTTAGATTATTAATTGATTGTTTTCTTTCATAATTCATCGACTTTTCCATCGATTTTCCGGGTAAACGTTGATTTTTTAGGTACTCGCCAGTGTATGCTAGACGAGACCCGCTTGGTAGACGAGCTAACCGCTTCTGTGATCTCCGACCAGACGTATTATCTGCTCCTGATTCCGAGCTTGATACCGGTTTTCATCGTTTTTCACTTTTTCATCTGGCTTGGTGAGTTTTTAGGATTTTTTTTTGAATTTTTTGAAAATTGGACAAAAATTGAAAAAAAATGCATTTAGGAAACGAATTCTTCGTTAATAACTGAACATGGCCAACTGTGAAGCTATCCCGGGCTATTTGACGGCCACATTTCCCACATTGCCAGTGGAAATCAAGGATTACGTGTCGGCGATTCTCAAGGAGAATTCCGATGAGATCACATCTCTGGATGAGGTTATGGACGCCGTTGGCGAGCATCTCCAAGCATCTGTCGAGAACTTGTGTGAAGTTGGAGCCAAGAATGCTTGTCAACAACTTCTGAAGCTGCTCCATGGTGACAATCTTCCAAAAGCAGTTAGACAACACGAGGCGACCACGAAGCGTCTCGAACAAACTGTGGATATGGCCGCTGATAATCAGAACTTTGAGGCTTTGTCGAGCATTTGGAAGGTTCAAACTCGAGACACTCCGACGACTGTGGACAAGAAGAAGCTGGCGAAAGCGGAAGACCGCGCGGCAGCGAAGGCGGAAGCCAGAGCGGATGCTCCGGTCGAGCGGAAGAAGAAGAAGAACGAGCCATCGGCGACGGCGTCTCAAGCGCCGATAAGAGACGGTGGAGCGAGGGCTGCGAACTCGAAGGACATCAAATTGGAGTCCGTGGACATTTCCATCGGTACCAAGCAACTGCTGTCCTCCGCAGATGTCACAATGGCTTTCGGTCGCCGGTACGGACTTGTTGGACGTAACGGAATCGGAAAGACCACGTTGCTCAAGATGATTTCCAGTCAACAGTTGAAGATTCCGTCGGGAATCAGTATGTTGTCTGTGGAGCAGGAGGTCGAGGGAGATGACACTTTGGTGCTGGACGCTGTTCTGATGTCCGATACCAAGAGAATGACGCTGATCGAGCGGGAGAAGGTGTTGCAGAGTCGGTTGAACAAGGAGAATATCCAGGACGCGGAGAAGACCAAGTGGAACGATGAGCTCAACAAACTTTACATTGAAATGGAGGCTCTTCAACTCGACAAGGCACCCGCCCGCGCTTCTTCGCTGCTCTACGGTCTCGGATTCACTCCAGATGAGCAGAAACGGCCGACGAAGGAGTTCTCGGGAGGATGGAGAATGCGTGTCGCCCTCGCCAGAGCGCTCTTCGTGAAACCAGATCTGCTGTTGCTCGACGAGCCGACTAACATGTTGGACATGAGAGCAGTCTACTGGCTGGAAGGTCACTTGCAGGGCTGGGAAGGCACCATCCTCACCGTTTCTCACGACCGAAAGTTCCTCAACGAGATTTGCACGGATATCGTTCATTTGCACACTCGGCGACTGGATCATTACAAGGGAAACTACGATCAGTTTGAGAAGACGATGAAGGAGAAGTTGACGCAGCAGCAGAGAGAGTGGGAGGCGCAGCAGCAGTTGAGACAGCACACTCAGGAGTTTATCGACAAGTTCAGGTACTGGGTTTTGGAGGAATTTTTAGCGGAAGATAAAGGTTTTTTGTTCAGATACAACGCCAAACGTGCTCCGATGGTTCAGTCGCGTATCAAGATGCTGGAGAAATTGTGAGTTTTTAGCATTTATCAATCTTATTTCCAACCTCCGCCCTTTCCAGGCCAGTACTTCTCCCCGTCGAGCTCGAATCCGACATTCACTTCAAGTTCCCCGAATGCGAGGTCCTCAGCAATCCGGTCCTTCAGCTCGATGAAGTCTCGTTCCGCTACAACGAAGATCAGCCGTACCTCTTCCGAAAGCTCAACCTCGGAACGCATGCCAACTCGCGAATCTGTATTGTTGGAGAGAATGGAGCCGGTAAAACGACACTTTTGAAGCTGCTCCTCAACGATTTGGAGCCGACAGTCGGATTGAGAAATGTGAATCGACGCATCCGCATCGCATACTTCACCCAACATCACGTCGATCAGCTCGACATGGAAACTTCGGCTATCGAGGTTCTGATGAAGAATCATCCGGGCAAGTCGCAAGAGGACTATCGGGCAGCTCTCGGACGATTCGGATTGGCTGGAGACATGGCACTGCAGTCGGTTGAGACACTTTCTGGAGGACAAAAGTCCCGATTGGCATTCGCTAATTTGGCATTGATGGCGTAAGTTTTGGGGGAAAGTTCTCGAGAAAATTGTGATTTTTTTAGGCCAAACTACTTGATTCTTGACGAGCCGACCAATCACTTGGATGTGGAGACTGTCGAGGCGCTGGGAAATGCGCTGAACTCGTTTAACGTTAGTTTTATTGTTTTTGAAGATTGGGAAACGCGCTCCGTTGAGAAATTGGCTAGGAATCGTCAATTTTCGAGCTATTATGCGTTCCTCAAATCGTAAGAGTGGAGATTCAAACGCAGAATGGCGTCCCGCCACGAAAATGAAAAACTACGGTGGAAGGGGCGTGGCTTGCTAATTTTTAATTTTATTTCGAAATCACAGATTTTTTAGTTTTTTGTCGGTTTTTTTACGATTTTCATGTATGTTTCGAGTGAAAATGCTTAACATACATGAAAATCGTAAAAAAACCGACAAAAAACTGAAAAATCTGTAATTTCGAAATAAAATTTTGAAAATTAGCAAGCCACGCCCCTTCCATCGTAGTTTTTCATTTTCGTGGCGGGACGTCAATCTGCGTTTAAATCGCAACTCTTACGATTTGAGGAACGCATAATATCTGCCGAAAAAAAATTTGCCTTGACGTTTGGAGTTGCGAAACGTTACAGTTGCGAAATATCGATGTTCCATCTCAGAATCGTCAATTTTCGAGCTAGAATCGACCGTTTTGAGCTGCGTTTTCAATGGAGCGCATTTTCTGCTCAGCCAGTACCATCTTTTCTTTCCAAATCCACACTAATCCTTCCAGGGCGGTGTTGTCCTAGTTTCTCACGACGAACAACTCATCGAACTGGTATGCAAAGAACTGTGGGTGGTCAAGGATCGAATGGTGACGACGCTGGAAGGAGGACTCGAGGAGTACCGCAAACAGGTCTACAAACAACTCCAGTTGACCAATTAGTTCAGAAGTAAATATCACGATTTTCTGCTCTGCTCCGGTCTGGTTCTTTCGTTGTTTCTCACAATCTGTGTTTTCTCTAAATTCTATTTAAATTCAAATTGTTAAAATTCGGTTAAAAATTATTCTAATTTAATTAAATAGCCGAAGAGAATAGCTTTATTACACAAAATTCATTCGAATCTACTTTGTGAGTGCTCTGGCTTGGAAAGTGATGCACAAGTCCTCGCCGCTCACGTCATCGTGCAACTCGTACGTCAACATGTACGGCTTGTCGTTCTAAAAAATAATGAAGTTCACTAGAGCGCACTTGCTTCGCCTACATGCAACAAGTTGATAATAGCCGGAGTGTCGGAGAAGTCGAGTTCCAAATTGATGACCTGGTTGTTTCCGGGCCGGATTGGACACGGAACACCGTTGGTGCACGCGTCGATGCCGTTTCTGAAGGATTACGGTAGGCAGGCAGCGGATTTGACGCACAAAATCGGATTATAAGTGGAAATTGGGTTACGGTAGGTTTGGAAGGACGCAAACACCGAATTTGACGCGAAAAATCGAAATTTATGTGAAAATTGGGTTACGGTAGGTTTGAAAGTACGCAAACACCGAAAATTGAACCTACAGTAATCCGAAAGTCGGCACATTGGTCCAGGCGCAAGTGTTGGTGTTCCACTGAGCCACCTTGATCGTCTGCTTGAGTCCCGGAGTGTCGTACGTGGATTTCGGGTCGTTGATGGTGGTGGCGATGAGCAGAGGTTCGGTGAGACGGATCGGGTACTCGTAGACGCCTGAAAGTGCGCTCTGTTGGACTCGGGGTGGGTCTCGCAGCGATCGCAAGGTACAGTAATCGCGGCGTTGATTTTCGGGTTGAAAAGGACCCAAAAAAGCGAAAAGAAGTGATAATTTTTTCTTGGTGTCGATTTACGGGGGCTAGTGTCGATTTACGAGCACCCGACGTTTCGCAACCTTCCCAGTGCTTGCAACTGTATTTAACGTTTCGTTTTTTCAACTCAAAACAATATGGTACCTGCGTTTTTGACAGATATTTTGAGATTTTGAAAATTGAAGAACACTTTGAAAAGTACTTGAGTTGCGAAACGTTACAGTTGCGAAACGTCGCTTTAAAACTCAATTTGCAGCAATTTGATCATGATTTTAGTAAAATTTTCTCATTTTTAACCAATTTTTCAAAAAAAAAAACACATTTTTGCTTCGGGACCCATTTCTCCCACCTTTCTTATCAGTCGGATTGACATTTGTAACCATAACGGGTCCACCGGAACACTGCCACCATGTCACTTTCGTCTCGGTGGTATTCGGCCACGTGTCACACGCGAAACTGGCGGAAACTGTGAAAAAGAGGAGGAGAAGGAGGCTGCGGGATGGCATTTGACTGGGAATTACTGAAAAATTTGCATTTTTTGGTTTTTCGGCTGAAAATTGTCTAAAAATAATAGGAAAGTTTGTCAAGAACGATCTGAAACGAAAAATTTGGAAAATTGAAGAAAAAAGGGAAAAAGCGGCGAGTTTTATCACTAACATCACGGAAATTGGTTGGTTTGGTTAGTGATAAGAAAAAGAGCACATGGCACGCGAATTTGCAATAAAACGAGCAAATTTTGGCTTTTTATTGCTGAAAATTGACAGAAAACGATATGGAAAAGGCATCAAACATCAAAGGTGAATTCTATGGGTTACTGTAGCTCCAATTCGCTGCGAGACCTAGACCCACCTGGATCCTTTGAACGTGACCTGGGCTGAACTGACCTGACCTTCTTTGGAAGAATAGGGAAAATCAATAATTTCACACGTGGAAATAAAAAAAATTGAATTTATTTCCTTTTACTTTTGCCACTAAACATGGACGTTCAATTCAAGGCCCGTTCTCTTTGGAAAACCGGAAAAGAAGTGATGGTAACGTGTACGAAAACGTTGTCAAGTGGTGGGTAGAATATGGGTAGAATATGTCTATACGTTTGGCTATAAACTATAAACTTACAAGTAGAAATTTCGAAATCAATTTATTATTATCTGTTTTTCAAATGGTGACAGTTGAGCTTTGGGGGCGGAGCCTGGGTCTCGCCACGTTTGAGCGCAGTGAGTGCAGTGAGCGCACCTGTGAGCGGTTTGCGTTCGAATTTAAATTCGAATTTTGTCAGTTTTCAACAATTTTTTCCGATTTTTTCCATTTTTTCGGGACGCAAACCGCTCACAGGTGCGCTTACTGCGCTCACGCGTGGCGAGACCCAAGCTCCGCCCCAAAGCCCAACTGTCACCATTTGAAAAACAGATAATATTGTTATTATTTTTTTCGGAAAAAATTCAAAAAAAAAACATTATTAAAACACATTAAAATTATTAGGAATTAAATTATTAAAATCATTATTGAAATTGTAAAATAATTTTTATTCAAATAGTTAAAAGTTACTTGAAATTTTTTTTCAAATTTTTTAAAAATTTGGCCTTACAAGTAGAAATAACGGAATTGATTTTTTATTATTACTGTTTGAAAAAAAATTTAAAAATTATGGAAAATTTATTATCAAAAAACCCTTACAATTATTAGGAATTGAATTATTAAAATTAAAATTATGAGATAGTAATTATTAAAATAATTAAAAATAATAATTATAAATTTTTCTCAATTTTGATAAAATTATTATTTTTTCAATTTGGCAATACAAGTAGAATTTCAAAATCAATTTTTATTATTATTCAAAAAAAAATTATATGTACAAAAAATTATTGAAAATTTAATTAACTACGAAATAATAATTATTAAAATAATTAGAAATAATTAAAAAATATTATTATTAATTTAAATTAGTATTGAAATGTTTTCTTCAATTTTTGAAAAAAAAATTAATTTGGCATTACAAGTTAAAAAAATTTCAAAATCAATATTTATAATTTTCTATTCGAAAATTTTTTTCAAATTATATGACATTTATTATTTGAAAAAATAAAATTATCATCATAAGAATGATTGAAATTATTATTGAAAATTATTAAAAAATTCTATTAAATTTTTATCAATTAAAATAAAAATAAAAATAAAAATTATTATTACCCGAAAAAAACCGGGTTTCCTTCGAAGAATTCAAGAAAAATGATTTGCACAATTGCACAGCCAAATTGAGTGTTACCGTACTCTAGAAGCGTGGCAGGAGCCTCTGAATGGTAGACATCGTCATTTCCATTTCAGGAATCTCATTCGCCGAGCTCTTCTCGCTCTACGCCATCTACATCCGATTCATAATCCCATCGACCGTCGAGCACTTCATCGACTGTCTCGTCGCCTACTTTCTCTTCCATTTCTACCTTCTCTACGTCCTCATTTTCTCGTTTTCCCTGTCGATTTTCAAGAAATTCAAGAGCAAGGGAGC
>LR574361.1:0-23830 GCA_900536345.3 Caenorhabditis sp. 39 LS-2015
TTTTTTGGAATTTTTATAATTTTTTTTCGTTTTTTTTTTTTAATTTTTAAATTTTTAAAAATTAATTTTTTTTTTAAATTAATTCTTTTTTTGAAAATTAAAAATAAAATCGCTTCGAGACTCGTAAGAGAGGGATTATTTTCAAAAAAAAAAACAATTTTTTTATAATTTTGTTATTGAAAAAAAATGAAAATTAAATTTTTTTAATGTATAAAATCAAAAATTTATTTATTCAAAAAAGAATTTTTAAAAATTAGGCAATTTTTTTTTCAAATAATTCAATTTTCTAAAAATATGCATTTTTTTCAACAATATAAAATTTGTAAAAAATAAAAAATAATTTGTGGTATGTGAAAAAACTGAATTTATGAAAAAAAAAATTTAAATTTAATTCTTTTTTTCAATTTCAAAAATAATTCCAAAAATTGAAAAACAAGGAATTTTTTCTTAGAAAAAATTTAAAATCGAGATAATAAACTTAAAAAATTAAAAATTGAATTTTCAAATTTTCAAAATTTTCCAAAATAATTATTTTTTCGAAAATTTAAAAATCTAGTAAAAAAATTGAAAAAAAATAATTTAAACTCAAGAAAATTCTCAAAAATTCTAAATTTTTCCACACTCATCAAAAAATTAAAAAACTCCATTTCCCATAAAAAAAATCATCTAAAAAATCGATAATTTCCAATAAAATCAAACGTCAAGAATCGACAAGTCGGCGGATTTCTCTGTGCGAAATCCGCCAGAGATACGTTGAAAACTGGGACACATGTGTCTTTCCGTCCTGATTTATATACTTTTCCAATCACAAATTCCCCTTCTTATCACCAACTTTTGCGTTATCAGTTCATGTGTGGGTTGACGAGATTAATGAAAAAAAAGAAAAAAAAACGGCTGATTAAAAACAATGAATAGACTATGAATCATCTGAAATTTATCAAATTTCAGCTGAAAAATAAGCAAAAAACAAAAAAAAATGAGGAAGAACTGCGGGAAAATGCGGAAAAACGGCGCGAATTGGCCAAATTACTCGGTTTCATCTGTGGCGAATAAACAAATAGAGGCGAAGCGACAGAGGGCACCCCAAGACACTAATCACATGTGCAATCCGAGAGAAAATGCGGAAAATGAGTAAAAATGCCGAGAAATGCAGAGGTTTTTATTTATTTTTGAGAAATTAGACTTTTTTTCCGGGATTTCCCCGGGTTTTTGGTGATATTTTAGCAGTTTTCGGGTATTTTCATAATTTTCTAACAATTTTTCACAAAAAATGCCAAGAAAAACCAGCGTAAACCGATAAAAAACGAGGAAAATTCAGAAAACCCCAAAAAAAAATCGAAAATTAAAAAAAGGTTACGGTAGATTTTAAAGGCGCATGCTAAATTTTGTCTAGGGGTCTCCCCACGAAAACAATATTTTTTGAAGATTTTAGGAGTTTTTAATTGTTTTTAAGGATATTTCATCAAATTTATGCTATTTTTACAAATTTACTAGTAATTTTATTCGAATTTTAAAGAAAAATAGCGAAAATCCGGAAAAATACGGATTTTTGGGAGAAATTCTTAAAAATTGAAAATTCACAAGTTACGGTAGAAATTAAAGGCGCATGCCAAATTTTGTCACTGGGTTTCGCAGAGAAACAATTAATTTTGCAAAATTTCAGCGGATTTTCAGCAAAATCGCTGGGGTTTTTAGGGAAAAATGGGTGAAAATGGAAAAAAGAAACAAAATAATTTGAAAATTTTGGAAATTTCGAAATGATCAACAGAAAACGAGCAAAATCAAAGTCAAATTTAAAAATACTGTAATTTAAAGGCTCATGCCAATTCTAAACGGGTCTCGAAGCGAAAAAAAAAGAACTTTTCCAATTATCTAATTTTCGAGCGAATTTTTTTTCTTTGTTTCCCGGAAACTCAGAAAATGACGTAGTTTTCTTTTCATTTAACGAGCAAGTAATATAATAAAATAAAAGGACGAGTGCGTGGGGGAGGGAGCATTGAAGGGTATGTGTACTGAAAAAGAAGATGGGCGGCGCAGGCGCGGCTCTCGATGGAATGTCCATGGACCGAACCGAACCGAACACATGGCAGAAAAGAGATGGAGAGAAGATATATCACGTGGAAAGGACAGTTGGTCGCCGATATTTATTGTCGCGTTCGGGATTGGCTTCCGGTCTCAAAGCGCTTTTTTAAAAATCTATTTTTACTGATTTTTATTGATTTTTCATTGATTTTCCGAGGATTCTGACAAAGAAAATATTCAAAAATAATTCAGTTTTTTTTAAAAATAAACTTTTCAAAAAAATTGCTAGCCTAATTTTTTTTTTCAATTTTCGATTTTCTAGGCCATCAATCAACATCAAAAGATGCATTTGTTTGGGATGTTTCATTGTTCAGTGTTCAGTGTCAATACCGTTTTTTTCTTTTTTTTTTTGACAGCTGTTCCGTTGCTCAGTTTGGGCGAACTAGAGCGGGAATTTAGAAATCGCTGCGAGACCCGACGCAAAATGAAAATTTAAGATAAAAAAGGAAATTAGGAGTAGAAATTTGGAGGAAAAATGAAAAAAATTTAAAAAAAATCGATAATTAAAAAAAAATTCTCAATTTTTTTCCCAATCTTTTTTCATTTTTTTTTTGCATAAAACTCTAATCGCAGGAAATGTTTTGATGTAGATTTATAAAAAAAACTTGAATATCAAAAAATTGATATGATTATTTTTTTTTCCGAATTTTCAGTGAAATTATGATTTTTTTAAAAAGCAAAAAATGGAAAATTAGGATTTTTTTTTCAAAATTTCTATTTTTATTTTGAAATTAATTTTAAGGCTAATGATATGATTGCAGTAAGTTAATTATTGAAAAAAATAATAATTTTCTCGTATTTTTAATTAAAATTTCAAAAATGTGCAGAATTTTCAGATTTTTTATATTAATTTTAAATAATTTGTAACCAAAAAAATTGAACGAAAATATTAAAGAAAGTAAAATTTTCCTTTAAAAAACTTTAAAAATTGGTGGAAATTCTGCAGTATTCAAAAAAATATATTGCATTTTTTTCTGCCTTTTTAAAATTTTTCAGGACGAAGTTATGATTTTCAAATATTTGCGAAAATCTTTCAAATTTTCAAAACAAAAAAAAAATAAACAAAAAATTGAAAAAAAAATTTGAAAAAAAAAATAACGCAATTTTTTTAGCTAATAGCTATTCCCTATATATGTCTTTTCCAACAACAAAAAATTCAAAAATTACGTCAAAACCAAGGAAATAGCTTCAAAACCCCCAAACTCGGTGGTATTCAGACCTTCTCCCAAGAAAAAAAGTGATTTCGCAGGCGGCGCGTCGGGCCGCCCGGCTGGGGCCCCGCCCCCCAACTGTGCAAATATTTGGAGCATTTACGGTTTGCTGGGCGAGGTTTTTTATGGGAGAGGAATCGAATTTGGAGGAATTCGACACGAAAACACATGCATCCGGACAGGGAAGCAAGTCGACAGTTTGATCAGCATTTGGGTTTGGTTTGGTTTGGTCAGTCCTGCAGACGAGGGGGCAGAGGAAGGGGGAGAGACTTCCTGTTTACGGATACGGTGTAGCTGATGAAGTATTTCGGAGGAATGAAAAAAAGGAAGATGAGAGCAGTTTTTTAATAACAAGGGAGAAAATATGAAAAAATTG
The DNA here is from genome assembly GCA_900536345.3 of Caenorhabditis sp. 39 LS-2015. Classification (NCBI taxonomy): domain Eukaryota; kingdom Metazoa; phylum Nematoda; class Chromadorea; order Rhabditida; family Rhabditidae; genus Caenorhabditis; species Caenorhabditis waitukubuli. The sequence continues at coordinate 3,670 of LR574361.1, forward strand.
AAGAAAAAATTTAGAAACAGAGAAAAAAATTTGAAAATTTTCGAATTTTTTTTATTTTTCAAATTATTTTATCAAATTTTAAATTAGGTATTATTTAGATTTTCATAAAATTGTTCTTTATTGATGCATTTCGATTTTTTTTTAAATTAAAACAGAAAAAATATTTGTTGGAAAATTTGAAAATTACAAAATTTTGTTAAAAAATGCAGTTTCAGAATTTTTTTATTAAAATTTTTTGAAAATTGAAGAATTTAATCCAACTCAAAGGAAAAATCCAAAAAAAAATTTAATTTTCAAAAATTTGTTTTTTCGATTTTTTTTATTATCGGAAAAATTTAAAAAATTCAAAAAAATTATTTTCAAAATTTTAAGCATTTCAAAAAAAATTATTGAATGAAAAATTATTTTTCAAAAAATTTCAAAATTTCACTTTTTTCTTTAAATTTTAAAATAATTTAATATTTAAAAAAAAACACATTTTTTTAAAAAGAATTTCTAATTTTGATGAAAAATAAATTTTTTTTTCAAAAAATTTAATTTGAATTGTTTTACCCTCCAGTTCAATCAATTCTCAATCAAAATCAATGAAAAAAAAATTCAAATTCCATCACCCCGTCCACCTATTCACTCCCTACTTATGTACACTGTCAAATGTCAACCATTACTGCCCATTTCATATGGTAATATGGTGCTTATTCACCTTTTCATAATAATAATGATAAGATTTTGCATTTGAATAAAAATGGAAAAAAATGGAAAAAAGGAAAATTTGAATAGAATTTCCGCTTTCTTTCCTTTTCTGATTTGGAGGGGTTCTATTAGAAAAAAGGGTAGGTAACCCACGTATTTTTACATATATCTCCTGAACCATAAGAGATATCAAAAAATAATCAACTACAAAAACACGCAAAGTTATAAGGGCTACAATTTTGTAGTTGACCGTTTTTTGATATCTCTCACCGTTATTTAGTTAGAAAATGCCAAAAAAATCGTAAATTTCCTAATTTCCAAGGATCGGTGCATCATGCCAAATTTGCCTACTATACATCTCAAAATCGGTGAAAGATATCAAAAAACTGTCAACTAACAAAATAAGCAAAATTTTAAGGGCTACAATTTTTTAGTTGACGGTTTTTAGATAATTCTTATGGTTATTGAGATATAAGGGAAAATAGATATGCATACCTCTATAACAGTGCCTATTTGCGCTGCTACAGGAAAAAATTTGTTTTTAAGCTGAAATTTTTTTTCTTCAATTTTTTGTTATTTTTTGGAATATTTTCACAGCCAAAAATCATATATCTAGTACAAATTGAGGACACCAAAAATTAAAAAAGAAAAAAGAAAAAGATCAAAATGTATTCATTTCTCGGTTTGCACAGCTAACAGTGTGCACTGCTCTGTTTCGGATCGGATCGAATCGGAACTGCCGTTTTCTACCCGAAACACACACTAAACACACTGTGCCCGCAAATCTGTCAAATCCCCTTTCCAAAATGATCAAGAACTGTCGCTTTCCCCCGGTTTTTTCGGTTTTTCTTGTCTGCGTCTCTCCGTTTTCAGTGCTATTTTGGGGGGAGCTGTTTTCGGGGCATTTCGGTGTGGTTCTAGTGGTTTTTTGTTGTTTTGACTATTGGGGTGGGATGATGGTGGAGTTTGATTTGATTGGGAAAATGAATTAAAAAATGAAATATTGAAGAAAAAAAAATTATTTAAAAAATAAATTATTTTTGAAAAAGTAAAATTTTGAAAAGTAAAATGTTTTTCTTCAAATTGATGGAAATTGAATAAGTTTAAATTTACAATTTTTTAGCCTTTTTTTCTTTTAATTTACAATTAATTTTTTTGAAAAGAAATTACGTCACTTTTTAAAATTTTTTGAAAAAATCGCAATTTAAAAAAAAAAATTTAAGTTTCAAACTATGTTTTTATTAATCAGAAAAATAGGTTTTTGAAAATTCGCTAAACTTAATTGTAAGAATAAGAAGATTTCGAAGAAAAAATATTATTCTTAAAATAATTTATTTTTAAAAAATGGACATTTTCAGATTTTTTTTCTGAATTTTTCTACTCAATTTGAAAAAGTTTAGAAAATTTTAAATTACTCATAGCAGTTTTTGAATTTTTTCCCTGTGTTTTTTTGAAAAAATTAAAATTTTAAAATTTTTTTAAAACTTCAGAATTTTTTTTTGTTATTTGGTCAATTTTAATTTAATTTTTAATTTAATTTTTTCAAATTTAATTTTCAATATTAAAAAAAAAATTGTTTTTTCAAAAGTTCGGTCAGTATTATAATAAAATTTTGTAAAATAATTTTTTTTTTTTAATTTTAGATTTATTTTTTACGTTTCAAAAGTTGAATAAATACATATAATGAAACAAATACTTTGATAATTCAACCCTCTCTTGAAGAAAAATTAGAATGAAATAAATTATTATAATAAACTAATTAACTTAAAAAATTTCAAATTGTTAAAAAAAAATTTGTTGCAGTTTTTGATTGTAATTTAATTTTTTTCAAATTTTTGAATTTTTCAACAAAAAAAATTAACTAAAATTCAAAAAAAATCAGGATTTTCAAACAAGATGAGTAAAGTGGATCGAATGCTAATCGAAAAACAAAATAAAACAATGAGAAGAATTTGCTCTTTTTCTTTTCCTTCGTTTTCTTCTTCTTCCACCAAATCAAATAATATTTGAATGGGATCGACGAAAAGAACAACAAAAACATGTTTGTTCAGGGGGAGAAAAGGTGCGAAAGTGCGACGAGATTAGGCGACAGTATCGGGTTACTGTAGCAGTTTTGGAATTGAGAAATTGGAGAAATTGGGGTGGGAGAGTGTCTGGGGGTTGGGGGAAATTTGGGGAAGATTTAGAAAAAACATTTTTTAGAAAAACTTTTTTTTTGAATTTTTTGAAAAAAAATATTTTAAAAAATTCAAAAAATCTATACTTTATTGTTAGAAAAATTTGAGAAAGCAAAAAAAACTTTTTTTGAAAAAAAAATAATTTCCGAATTGTTGAATTTTTTTTAATTTTCAAAAACTTTTTTCTCATTTTTTCTTCTAATTTTGATCATTTTCTCTTCCCAAAAAAGCCGAAAACTGCTTCAGTGGATTACTGTAGCTCACCAACTGTGCAGACACCGTGCACCACGACTGACGACAATTTGCAGATTTTTCGATTCTTTGGGGTTTTCGGGAGGGCGGATTGTTTTGTAAATTAAATAAAATCAATGAGATAAGAGACGGTACAGATTTGAAAATAAAAATTTTTAAAAAAAATATGTTTAAAAAAAAATTTCATACAATTTTTTTCGAAATTTTTTCGAAATTTTTTCGAAATAATTTTGAATTTATTTTTTTGGATAATTCATCAACATCATCATTACTTCAATGACAGAAATGACCAAAAATAACAAGAAATTCTCCTAAAAACTGAAATTCGAAAAAACGGGACACCATTACGTACCCGACACCTAATTTGACGACAAATTACAGATTTTTCGAAATTTTGCTAGTTTTTGACGAAAATTTGCAATTTTTTTTATCTAAAAATGTCTTTAAAAACATGAAAATAGAGAATTCAAAAAAAAATTAAAAATTCAACAAAAAAAACTCAGAAATTTCAAAAAAAAAAAATTTCGATTTTTTTTCAAAAATTTTTTATTTTTTAACAATTTTTTTATGAAACCGCTCTGTTTTCTGACTTCAAATTTTAAAAAAATCTTCCCAGAAATTCAAAAATTTCAAAATCCCATCATCATAACCATCAAAACAACCAGCACAATCCCCATTGCGTACCCGACACCTAACTCGACGACAATTCACAGAATCGCTAGTTTTCGAGCGGATTTTTGCGTAAATTAGTGTAAAAATCATGCGAATTGCAGAAAATTGAAGAAAAAAGAGGAGGAAGTGAATAAAATACGACATGGAACGAGGTAAGGAAGGGGTGTAATAAAGAAGGAAATCTCTCGCTTCTCGGTCACACTTTTAGCTCGCTTTGTTGTCTTTTCTAGTAGTATTTAGTTGTTCTTTTTGTGTAATAAATACCATGTTTAAGGAAGAATCGGTTCTGGGGAAAATTGGGTGAGTATTATGGCACTGTCTTCGAGAAAAAACACTGCCAGGGTGGTAAAATTGAAGAAAACACTAGAATTTTCAATTTTCCGATTCGAATCGGAGCTAGCCTCTGGCGAACGTCCAAATGGACAGATGGACAGTGAAATACATCTATACATCTGGATTTTGGAAATGGACAAATGAGAGAGTGCTGGGAATGGAGAGAGTTAGAGATGCAGAGACACTCGATCATCATTTTCTTCTCGGGATGGAAGGCGAAAGTGAGAAGTTGGAAGGAGGGAGACGGATACGAAATGGAAGGCATATTGGAGGCATTTTAAAAGGAAATTGAGGGAAAAAGTGAGAAAAGTCACTTTTTATTGTTCACCGATGAAAGTGTGCCCTAGGTACCAATTGTTTTTATCTGTATCTCTGGAACCGTAAGAGATAATGAAAAATTGTCAACTACAAAAATACGCAGAATTACTAGGGCTATAACATTGTAATTGACTGTTTTTTGATATCTTATACCGTTTTTGAGATAGACATTTTTGAAAAAATCGACATTTTCCTAATTTCAAAGGGACGATGCACCATGTTACATTTGCCTGTAGCATATCTCAGAAACGGTGAGAGATATCAAAAAATTGTCAACTAAGAAAATACGCAAAATTTTAAGGGCTACAACTTTTTAGTTGACAAGGTTTTGATATCTCCCACCGTTCTAGAGATATATGTCAAAATACATGTTACAAATTTCAAAAAATCAAAGAATTTGAAGAAAAAATTGAAATCACTCAAAGAACCTTCTGTGTTTGCCAAATGAACATAGAAAAACAACCATTTGACAGAGAAAAAAAAAACGAGAATAAAATGGAATTTTATGATGAGTAGGAGGGGATTTATGGACGTTCATCGTCAGTTAATGAGGGGGAGTGGGGGTGGAGAGGGAAAAATACAGACATGAAAACGAAAAAAAATTATTTTATGAAAATTGAAAAATGAAGAACGTGAAATTGCCAAATTGAACATTGAAATGAGCGAAATTGAAAAAATCTAATTTAAAATCAGGACTAGGCAAGGCTTAGGCAAGTCAGGTCTAGGCGAGGTTAAGGTCAGGCATGTCAAAGACTAAGTTAGGCTTAGGCAAGACATGTCCAAGGGATGCTTCGGATCGTAGCTTATTGTAAGTGAAATCACGCTTTTGACAATGATATTGTACTTTTCACTTATCCATTCCCCTTATCTTTCACTATCTTTGCCGACAATCATTTCTCACATTCCTCACGCAACTCATTGTCAAGTGGTTTATTCGGAAGGGGAAAAGGGAAAAGGAAGGGGCGAAATGGTCAGAAAGACAAAGAAATGACCGTTACCGACTTACTAAATCTCACTCATTGTCTAGCTCAATGTTTGAATAGATATGATTGACACAAAAAAAATTTTTGGAAATTGAATTGGATTGGATTTCAAATAATTGCTAATAATTCTGAAATTTTTCAAAATACCATATTTTTAAAACATTAAATTTTAAGATTTTTCCAAAAAAATAAAAATATATTACAAAAAATTGCAGACTTTGGTTTTGGTTTTGGATTTGGATATCACACTTATTGTGTATACAAAATTTATAACCAAAAAAATTATAATAAAAAAATTAGGAAAAAAATCCCTTTTCAAAAATTCATAAACGAATTTAAAAAATTTGTAATCCAATTCAAACAGTTTTGTTGGAAAAAGGTTTTGTTGTTGAAAAATTTCAAATGTTAAAAAAAATTCTAAAATTTCCTAAAATTTTCAACTTAACATTATAATTATTCAAAAATGATTTTTAAAAAAACTATGAAAAAAAAACTCAGAATAGTCAGTTTTATTCCGGAAAAAAAAGAAATTTTCAACAAAAAAAAGAAAAGCTGCGTGTGAGTTGAGTCGAGTTGACACACAAGTTCACAATCGAGTTCAAAGTGCTCATTGTGCTGTTAGGTTTGGATGGATGGATGGTTGCAATATGATTGTCAAGTGGACAATCGGCACGGCGAGATGAACATACAGTGGTGGTCAATGGGAAATGGAACGGATAGCGAGAGAGAGAGAGAGAGAGAGGCGCAGAGAAACGAAGAGAGCAACTGTTGACACGTTGAAATGGTAGGTCAAAAATGGACGAGGGTTGAAAAAATAATTTAGTTTTAATTTAAAGTGTATTAGTCAATTTGTTATTATATTAAAAATAAAAATAATTTTTTTTTTAATTTTCCACTTAATTTTTTTATTAAAATTTTTTTAAAAATTGTTTTTTTTTAATTGTTAGAAATAAAAATGAACATTTAATTTTGTTTTTAATTTTCTAAACTGTTTTAAACTTTTTTTTAATTTCAAATTTTTCCACTTCAATTTTTTAATTCAAATATCTAAAAATTAATTTTTTTAAAATTTTTCAAAACATTTTAAAAATTTATTTTTTTTCCGTTTTTTTCAATTGTTTCAAATATATATTTTTATTTAAAATGTTTCTTTCCATTTTTGTAAAAAAAAATCCTTCTTAATTTTCGATTATAAATCTAGCTTGTCCCTCCCTTGTCAAAAAATTTCCGTTCCTCCCTCAAAATTCCTCCTATTCTATTTCCCCTGAATTTTGGCTTCCTTCCCAAACACACGCCTGATAATCAGCAGAATGGAGAGAAAGAGCAGGTGCCATGCCATGGGCACTGCTCTCCCTCCGCCTAATTATATCCCTCCTACTCTGCGTCTCTCATCCACCCGCACTCTCTCACTCTCTCACTCGGCCTTCTCTCCATGGAAACGGACTGGACACTCGCGCATTTCACGCTGTTTTGGACACGTATTTCGTTTTCAAAGAAAGAAAGAAAGGGTTTCTTATATACATTCTTATATTTTGTTTTTGAATTTGAATATGATGACGTTGAGAAATTTGTATTAACTTTCAAAAAAAAGAAGTTAAACTCTTTAAAACCTCTGTAGAATTGTGTCTGACGCAATCCTTGCTTAAGCCTTACCTAGTGGATTTTTTGAATAAAGTTAAACCTGGCATAGTTCTTGTCTAATCCTGACTAAAGCCTGACCTACTGCTTACCTGAACCTAGCTTAGCCTTGACTAAGCCTTGTCTAAACCTGACTTAGTCCTTGTCTAAGCCTAAATTACTCTTTAACATGCCTGACCTATGCCTTGGCTGAACCTAAGCTAAGCCTTGTCTAGACCCGACTTAGTCCTTATCTAGGTCTAAGCTAGCCTTGAACATGCCTAAATTAGCTTCAGTCATGCTTTGAATTGTCCTGGGACATTCCTTGCCTAATCCTAACACAAGACTTAATCAGCCCTAACTTAGCTTTTTATATACCTTGGACAAGCTTTACCTAAGTCTTGCCTAACTTAGCCTTGACCATGCCTTACCTAATTGTAAGTCGGATTTAGCAAGGTTCCCCTGAATTATGCCTTACCTAAGCCTTGTCCAATCCTTACTCACAATTAGTCCTTATCTCTGCCCAATTCCATCAGTTTTCTTCCAATTTTTCCCTTCCAGAACAATGTCGGAAAGTGAAGATGTTACTACCAATTTCACTGGAGAAGAAATCGAAAAAGGAGTGGAAAACGTGAAAATCGAAGATGCAGAAAACGAGGAAATGTGAGCTTGCACTCTAAAAACCCAACCCACCGAACATTTTCAGCACCATACCCACACTGCCGGCCGGCAAATCCCTGGAGCTTCGTCTTCTGTCAAACTGGGGAGATGTCAACTACATCGGTCTCAACTCTGTCGAACTATTCACCGCGGAAGGCGGAAGGGCGCAAGTGGAAAAGGTTGGCTTCCAAAAATTTGGCTGCGTACTTTTCCATTCATTTTGATATTTTTTCAGATTTCCACCAACACCACCGACTACAATGGCCGCCTTGAGTCGCTTCTGGCGGAACAGATTCGGTGTAAGGATACCGGGAAGATGTGGTGTGCGAAAAGGAAAATTGATAGTGGAAATGGACAAATGGAGCCAGTGACAGTGACGATCGAGATGAAGGAGGTCACGAGATTCGCGTTGATGCGATTTTGGGTAGGTCAAGTCTTATCTAGTCCTTGGCTAAGCCTTACTTAGGGGATTTTCTAATGTAGCAAAGGTAGACCTGATATAGTCCTTTTCTAGGCTTTACTTGAGGATCTCTTAGTCATGCCTTACTCATGCCTAGGATATGGGTAAGTTAGGAACTGGGACACACCTGACTTAGGCCTTACACCAGTCCTTGTCTAACCCTACTCAGCCAAATTTATAAGACCTGACGGAATCCTTGACTAAGCCTGGGGCATGACTCGACAGCGATTTGCCGAGACCCGAATACCCGATATTGCACAACGCGACGTTTCGCAATTCAAAATTTTCAAATCTTACAATTAGCGCTTCAAACTGTGAACCGTTACAGTTGCGAAACGTCGGAGTGCCGATTCGCAAAATTTCACGCCAAGACCCATTATCTTTCAGAACTACAACGCGACGCGTGTACACGCTCAAATCGGAGTCCGTCAGCTGGAAATGCGTCTGGATGGAACGCCGATCTTTCGAGGAGACCTCGAATGTTCCTTCTCAGCGGATTCCGAGTTTGCGCCAGTTATGGGAGAGGTGAGGAGGTGTTCGAGTCTCGAAGCGATTGCCCCATCGATTTCAGACAGTCCTCTTCACCACTTCCGATGAGATTCTCGAACGCATCGCCCTCCACGATGTTTGTCTCATCGAGTTTCCTGATGAGAAACTTTTGAACCCGACAATTGAAATGTTCAAATCCGACCAGCTCACTCCGTACCGCCCATCTACCTGCGAATCCAAAACCGCACCTCCAACACCGGTAGATGGGCCGGTTACGGTTGCGAAACTGTTTCCGGCGGATGATACCCCGCCGCCCCCTCGAACAGCTTATAAACAGGATGTTAGAGGTAAGGAAAGACACTACAACGTTTCGCAACCCTATAGAATTCCAGTCCTCCACATCGAACTCGTCACCAATTGGGGAATGAGTGGACTCATTGGCCTCACTGGACTGGAAATTGTCGATGAGCATAATCAGATTATCGATCAATCAGAATTCACATTAACTACTTCGGATGGAAACACAGAGCATGCGTTGAGGTAGGTGAAAATGGGTCTTGACTCTTGAAGCAATTTTTTTTTTTAATTTGATTTTTTCGTTTGTTTTTTTTGGATTTTTGACTTTTTAAAAAGAAAAATTAATCGAATTCAGATTTTTCTACAATTTTCTGTGAAATTCCGGTGTTTTCTTGGAATTTTACAGAGAAATTCCAGTTTTTCGAAAAAATTCAATTTTTTCCAAAATTGACCGAAATTATTTATCTTATGTATTAGAAATTGTTTCATTCATCCTATTTCCACCCAATTCCATCGGAAAAATTGAAGAAAAAATTCGGAAAACCAAAAAGTTCAAATTTTTTGCGAAAATCCTAAAAATCCGAAATTTTCCCAGAAAACCGGTCGGATTTTTGTGAAAATAAATTTAATTATTCTATTTTTACACATTTTTTAAAGAAAACCTCACAAAAATCGGTGAAAAACGCAGAAATTCGGGAAAAACGCAAAAAATTCAAAAAATAAATTTATTACAGTAACCCGACGCTTAAAGGCGCATAACAATTTTTGTTGCGGGGTACTGTAGAAATTTAAAATTTTTTATTTATTTTTCATGGTTTTTCATGTTTTTTTCTGGACTTTCCCGTGTTTTTCGAGGGAATTGCTTGAAAATTAAAGTTTTTCAAATTAAAAGTGGCAAATATTGACAAAATTTGCAAGTTTTTCATGGAAAATTCCACGGAAAATGGGAGATTTTCAAAAATTCAAAGTTTCAGACTTTTCAATGGGAAAAACCTGACGAGAAACCCGCAAGACATGTGGCTCGTCGAGTTCGATCCGAAGAAGCCGGTGACCTTATCGATTAGTTTCAAAAAACCGATAACGCTGAAAGCGATATCGCTCTGGAATTACAACGCGTCATTCGAATTGTCATACGCCGGGGTTAAAGTCATGAATGTTTATGCGAATGGGAAACCGTTTTTGAACTGTGGACTGCTGAGAAAAGCCACCGGATTCGTGTATTTCGACTATGTTCAAGATCTTGTCATGGACCTGAAATCGTCGGACAGCTGCTCGGCCGGCAGACCAATGACACAGAGTGTCGGAGGATGTGAGTTTTTGTTTTTGTAAATATGACTGAAAAAATTATAATAAATTAGTTAATTATCCCGTTCCAGTCGTCTTCCAAATCCGTCTCCTTTCCACGTGGGGTGACGAGTTTTACATTGGACTCAATGGAATCGAACTGTACGATCGGAAAGGCAAACTGATACAGGTTCAAGAGCATCGTAAGCATTTTTTTTCAGTTTCTTTGAACTGCAAATCCATTTCGTAACTGTCAGCGCTTAAAAAACAGATAAATTTTTTTTCAATTATGGTTTATTGATTTTTTCCAGACCTCGCAGCGTTCCCAGAAAGTGTCAACATCCTTCCAAACATCAAAAATGACTTGCGAACCTCGAATAACTTGATCACTGGACCCAATGATACTGATATGTGAGTTTTTAACTTCAAACAAACTTTGAAAACTGTGACAGCATTTTTTCAAGCATCTGTTCCTGAAAAATTCATTTTTATCTGTTTCTGATCGATTTTTCCAGTGAAATTAATTAACTAACACTCGAAAATTGGTGAAAACAAATAAAAAGTGAATTTCTGTTTGAAAATTTCAACAATTAATATTAATATTTAAAAAGTACAGCAAAAATCTAAATTTGCTTTTTTTTTTGAAAAATTTGAAATTTTTTTTTGTTAGAACTCATAAATAAAAATTTAAAAAAAAATAAAAATTAAAAAAAGGCTCAAGTATTGATTTTTTTAATTTTCCGTTAAAATTGAAAAAAAAACGTTCTAAAAAATTTCAATTTAAATCTAATTTTTTGTTGAAAAATTCGAAAAAAAAACAGTTTTTTTTAAAACATTTTCTCTCTAAAATTCAATTTTTCCAATTCCCAGCGCCAAGCACATGTGGCTGACCCCTCTGCTTCCGAATCGTTGTGCTCGGGTGTTTTTCGTGTTCGACTACCCAACTTATGTCTCGAAAATGGTCATTTATAACTACAGAAAGACACCAGAAAGAGGTGCCAGACATATCTCGGTGAGTTTTGCAATTATTGATTTTTTTAAATACAAAATTATCGATTTTTGCAGATTTCCGTGGACGATTTGATCATTTTCTCCGGAGAAATCCCTTCGAGTACTCACGAACAAACTGCTAAATTGGAGATTAATTTGAGGGATTTTTGTTGAAAAATTCGGAATTTTTCTGTTTTTTTTGTCTGTGATTGTGATTGTGATTGTCAATTTTTTTTTGAGAATAAAATTGTCTGAAATCAACAAATTAAAAACAAATAGTTTTTTTTTAAGTTTTTCAAAAATTTATATTTTTATTTTTTGAAAAATTTAAAATTTATATTTTTTGGAAAATATTCATAAAAGAAAAATCTATATTTTTTAACACATTTTTTTTGTTTTTTGACTATTTTTAAAAAATTCCAAAAAAATCGGGATTTTCAAAAAAAAAATTTTTTTTTTGAAATTTATTTAAAAAATTTTTTTTTGAAAATTGTTTAAAAAAAATATTTTCAAAAATGGGGAATGATTTTTTCAAGCAATTTTTAATTTTTTGAAAATATTTTTATAATTAAAAATATTTTTAAAATTCTTAATAGTTTTCAACAAAAAAAATTAAATATAAAAAAATCGAAATTTTCGAATCAAAATAATTTTTTTTTTTGTTAAATTCATTTTTTTTGGAAAATAATTTTAAAATTTTCTAGAAATGTTTTTTAATTTTATTTTATTAATTTTAATTTTCAAAAAAAAAATTGTAAAATCTTGAAAAATCTTAAATTTTTTTTCATTTTTTTTTAATTTTTAAAATATTCCGAAAACATGGAAATTAATTTTAGCATAAAAACTCCTTTTTACCTTCCAAAATTCCATAATTCCTTCTTTTCCTTTCCCCTCCCCCACTGATAACTCGTTATCACCACTCCCTCCTCCCCCAAAAATCAATCGATAACACAGAATGAACGAAATTGTTTAAAAAAATATTTTCAAAAATGGGGAATAATTTAAATATAAAAAAATCGAAATTTTCAAATTAAAATTTTTTTTGAAGTTTTTTTTTGAAAATAATTTTAAAACTAGGAAAAAGATTTTATTTTATTTTATTTCTTTTCCAAAATTAAAAAAAAATTGAAAATTAATTTTTGAAAACAATTTGTAAAATTTAAAAAAAATCTTAAATTTCCAAAAAAAATAATTTCCAAAAAGTTGAAAAATGTTTCATGTTTTTTTAATTTAAAAAATATTCCAAAAACATAAAAATTAATTTTAATATAAAATCCCTTTTTTTCCTCCAAAGTTCCGTAATTCCTCCTATTTCTTATTATTCCCCTACCCCCCCCCTTCTCCACTGATAACTCCTTATCACCACTCCCTCCTCCTCCAAAAATCAATCGATAACTGCTGATAACTGCACAAGATGAACTCGTCGATCAACCCACTCAAAACTGTCCGAAATTGCACGTTTTCTGTCGTTTTCCGCAGTTTTGCAATGAATTTCCCGGGAATCGATCAGATTTTGACACCGGATGTCCTTCAAGCAATTTTGACAAGTCAAGTGGGAAATTTGAATTTTTGGAATGGAAATGGACAATTTTATGGACAGAATATGCAGTTTGGACAGCAGCAGTTTGTGAGTTTTTTGTGGAAAATTTTGAATTTGTTATTTTTTGAATTTATCTATTTTTTTTTTAGAAAATTGTTAAAATTCAATAAATTAAAAAAATTAAAAAAATTATTCAATTTCTTATATTTAAAAAATTAATTTTGAAAAAATTGGATTTTTTAAATTATTTTTTTCAAATCAAAATTTTCCAAAAAAATTATAAGGATTTCTTTTTGAAAATTAAAATTTTTGAATTTTTGAAAAATGTTCTGAATTGATTAAAAAAAACATAATTCATTTTTTTCAAAATTTTCAAAATTAATTTTTAATTCGGCGAAGTTCTGAAAAATATATCAATTTTGACAAAATTGATTTAAAATAACTTATAATGCAAGTTTTTCCCCTGAATCTAGTTTTTCAAATTTCAGATACCCCCTACACCATACTTCATGCCTCCCCTACCCCCACTTCTTCCCCAAGTCCTCACTCCAAATCTACCACCTCCGCCTCCTCCGCAACCCGAACAACCATTGAAAATCCCTGATCCCCCGACCCCAAAACTCCAAATCCCCGAGTTCAAAAAAGAGCCAGATGAGCCATCGACCTCCGATCCGCCCGAAAAATCGATAAATTTCGTAATGGGTCAAATTCCCGTCGAAACGTACTACCCGACGCATTTCATGCGCGGAACACAGTTGCATGTGGCCAATGGAACTGTGAAAAGGGTCGAGGATCTGTCTTCTGATGACTTTTTGAGGTGAGGCATTGTAAGGAGTCAATGGAAAATAGAAAATAGAGAATTATTCCCGTTTACCAAAATTTTTTATTTGAAATTGGAAGCGAGATAGAAGCGATTTTGTGTTGACGTTACAATATTGGCTGTAACTTGGAAACTAGAATAGATAATGAAACGTTGTTAATTACAAAGTTATAGATCTTAATATAACCAACAATTTTGTAGTTGACAACTTTTTTATATCACCTACCGTAATTGAGATAAATGGTCAGTTAGAACTTGCCCCTGCCGCGCCATTACCAGCTGGAAAACTTGAGCAACACAACATTGACTATAACTTGAAAACTTAGAAAGATACGGAAAAGTTTTCAACTACAAAGTTATAGATCTTAATATAACACATATTTTTTTAGTTGACAACTTTCCGATATCACCTACAGTAACTGAAATACGCAGCGAATTGAGAGCTCACCTGCAATCAATATCTTGCGATTTTTGTTTTGAAGATGGAAATTTTCAATATTTGCCGAAAATTTGGTGAGAAACAACAAATATAGCATATAAATCAAAATTAAATAAAAAATCAATATTTCCCCAAAAAACACAATTCAAAAATTTATCAGATGCGCCGCCGAATCGGACGAAGTGATGGTCAACGCTTCCATTATAAAATCGATAAAATCCACGTCACCAGGCAGTGTTCAAATCGTTTTTGAAACTGGAATCGAGAAAGAAAGAGTAAATAAAATTAAATAAAAATTGTCAATAGAGCGCACTTCCAGATCCCACTAAACTGCCAAATCGAGCATCCATTCTTCGTTTTGGGAAAAGGATGGAGCAGTTGTAATCCGCGAAAATCGTCGGAAAACTACGGTTTGGAATGCGCCGAATTACAAGTAAATGACGTTTGTGTGGTCTTGACACGAAAAGAAGAACCGGAAGAGGCAGTTGCAGTGGATATAGTGACTGCGGAACGAGACATGGAAAGATGGAGTCAGGCGGCGGCGAAAAGGGATGGGATTGCACAGGTTTATTATGAGGTAAATTAAAAATTACTTAAAATGGGTCTTGGAGCGATTATAATAAAATTGGAAAAATACTGAGTTAATTGGAAATTTTTTGAATTTTTTAAAAAAATTTTGGAGGGTTTTGAAAATTTTTCAATTTTTTTTTTCAATTTTTTTTCAATGGTTTTTTTTTAATTCGAAAAAAAATCCCATCATCTAAAAATCATCAAATAACACTGAACCCCTTACCATAAAAAATATTCTCCCAAAAATCAATAATTTCGAAATTTCAGTACACCTCTAACGGACGACTATCAGCGCCGCCCGAGAGAATCTGTGAAATCCAACCGATTCGGCATAGAAGAATTTCGGAGTGATTTTTTATTGATTTTTGATGTTTTTATGATCACATTATGGTATAAATTCGGTGGAAAATTGATTTTTAATTTTTTTTTTGGAAAATTTCGAATTTTTTTTTTGAATTTTTTTATTTTTTTTTTTTAATTGAACAAGTTTTACATTTTTAAAAATCTTGTTTCTCACATTTTCAGGATTAAAATCAGCGTAAATATTAAAAAAATTTTCGAAAAAAATAGAAGAAAAACCCACAAATTTTTACCTAAAATCCTATATTTTTTGGCCAAAACCTGTTAAATTTGTTTTTATTTTTTTATTTAACAGTTTTCAAAGGGAAATCGCCGGAAAATTGCTAGAAATCGGGAAAAAATTAGAAAAAACTAAAAAATATATTAATTCAAAAAATTGTTTTCACATTTTGTGCTGTGCCTTTAAATTATACTACTGTAGTGAATTTTCTTTTTTTGATTTCAAATCGTTGAAACGCCGTTGATTCATAAATTTTCTCAACTAAGCTGTAAAATTTGGCAATAAACCATTGAATCACTCAATTTTCCCATTAAATTGATCATTTTATGGCCACTTTCCCCCCATTCTCAACCCGTCGATGCTTAGCGCGTAAAATCCGCTGCCCAGTCCGCAATTCACCGTCGCAGTGTTTGCAGACTCTGTCAAATTGAGGAAACGCCCAGTGTGACTGCCGTTTTTCTCTGCATTCTCCACGCGTCGCCGCGCCAAAACCACGGCTGAAAATTGCTGAAAATCGGCGAAAAATCGATAAAATGTCCGGACCAATACTGAAAAAGTGCTTCAATTGCCGCCAACGTCTCCCGGATGACGCAATTAAGTGAGTCGATTTTTTAGAGAAAAAACTGAGAAAAACGGGTGGTTTTCAGCACGGCGCAGTGTCCAAAATGTCAGAAAAACGAGGAAAAGTATGGAAAGGTGAGAATTATTGATTAAAAATGAAGAAAAATAGATTTTTTTTGAGAAAATTTGGGATTTTTGGAATTTCGAAAAATTTCAAAAAAAAAATTCAAAAAAAATTGTTTTTTTTTTAGTTTTTCGATTTCAGATGGTTGAAATGTTCCATTTTCTAGCTTTTTTCTAAATTGAGATAAAATTCTGACAGAAAATTAAAAAAAAATGAAAATTAAAAAAAAATCTGAAAATTAGCAAAAAATTTAAAATATTTTTTTAAAAATCAAATTTTATTGCCTAAAATTCACAAAAAATCAATTTACCCTCTAATTACCCTCTTTTCCAGCCGGGCACCTGCACCCACTGCAAGCTGAACGCGGCGTTCCACGAACAACGTTGTGTCTGGTGTTCGCACGCTGAACGCAAGTTCGGTCAGCCGTTCCCATGCGCAAATTGCAAATTGAAGTGCGCTTTTCCGAGACGCGAACGCGACAAGGTTAGTTTTCAATGATAACGGCCCTGGTGGCGGCGGAATCAGTGATTAGACTGATTGGACTTTGGTGATGACGTCAGCGACGATTCGGAAGACTTTGTCCTTCATATTTTTTGAGTTTTCTGTTTTTTTGGCGATTTTTGATCTCTGTTTTTTTCATCTGAAAATAGTAATAATTAGCCCTGGGGATACCTAGGAAAACAAAAAACATAACGAGCAGCTATACGATTTTCTGACCTGAACAGGAAATTAACAAAAACGTATAGTTGGCCGCACCGTGTTTTGTTAGACTTGATGTGCTCATTTGCTTGGAAAAATATGTCTATCGCGTTCCTCTGCACATCATGGGTCTCGCAACGAACTGGATTTATTGTAGTTTTGTGTACTCAAAACTACAATAAGCAATGTTCGCTTCGAGACCCGTGATGTTTAGAGGAGCGCGATTGACCGGGGACACGGAAGTTATCGCCGTTTTTTGTTTCAGATCGAAGGCGCCACTCTTCTCTGCCGTCTTTGCATCCTCCAGGCCCGTCAAACCAACCAAACCGTCGTTGCCGGAATCCCTGTTCCACCGGAAAAACCAGAAAAGGAAAAAGAATCTGGATCCGGATCATCTGCGGAGCAAAGAGACCGCGATCGGGAACGTCGTCATCGATCGGATCGTCATCACAGTTCGTCGAGAAGCCATCATGACCGAGACCAAAGACACTCTCAAAAACGCCGCCACGAAGAGGGATCTTCATCGTCCGCTTCGGCTCAAAAACAGGCGAACAATGAGAATGGAGGAGTCTCGAACGGATTGCCGCCGTTCGGAGAGAGAGATCAATCGGATAATATTGTCAAGCAGCAGAAGATGGAGGACGAGATTCGCCGCTTGAAAAGCGTCATCGTCGAGAAGGACACCACTATTTTTGATAAGGATAAGCAGGTGATTAGATTGAAAATTATTTGAGAAATTGGGATTTTTTTTAGATTTTCCGGTATTTTTTATTAAATTTTTTTCAGAAGAAAATCCCAAATTTATCAGAGTTTTCACAGACTTTTTGAAATTTCTGCTGATTTCTCACTTGAAAAATCCAAGAATAAACCAGGAGAAAATTACAGATCTCTCGGAATTTTTCGCGGATTTTTTGGAATTTACTACTGTTTTCAGACTTGAAAAAATAGATCCTTTTTGGTTTTTCACTTGAAAAATTCAAGAATAAACCAGGAGAAAATTACAGATCTCTCGGAATTTTTTCCGATTTTTCGGGATTTTCAGTGATTTTTAATCGAAAAATTAGAAAATTATCAGGGAAAACATAACAAGGGAACCGTTTGAGGTTAGACTTTTAAAATTCCATATAATTTTGCACAGAGGTAGCTAAGGTCATAAGAAACAACTCTTCAGTTGGAAATTTTTGCTAATGAGGCCTGTGAGCCGAGATATTTTGCTCCAAAGTTGAAAAAATGCTGCTCCCAGCACTAGAAATCAGTGTTTTCCGATGATAAGTGGCTGCCGGATGGTCAAATTTGATCGCAATCACTAAGAAAATATGTTGTTTACGATAACAATAAATTTTCAACAATTTGAAAAATTTTTTTTTTTGTTGATTTTTTAAGCCCATGTGATGGGAGCAAAAAAAATTGAAAAAAATCAAAAAAAATTTTTTTTTCAAAATGTTTAAAAACGTTTTGCCACTTCTCATTTACGATAAAAATTGAAAAAAATTAATTTTTTCCTTACAGAAGTTGGTTTTTCCGTCAAAGCACACGGAAAAATAAATTTAAAAATTTGAAGGAATCGAACCCACACCCTCTGCATAGAACCAGCGCCTGCAACCCACTCGGCCACTCAACCGATGCCGCAGCCCAAATGGATTGAATAGACAATCGCGCAGTTATCACTCCCGGGGTTTGGGGCGGCGCACAATTGTCCACCATGTTAAAAAAATGAAAATTTGGGTCAAAACTTTGGAGCAAAATATCTCGGCTCACAAGCCTCATTAGCAGAAATTTCCAACTGAAGAGTTGATTCTTATGGCCTCAGCTACCTCTGTGCAAATTTATAGGAAATTTTAAAAGTCTAACCCTAAATGGTTCCCTTGTAAGAGATTTTTTTAAATTTTCCTCGATTTTTTCTGAGTTTTCACTGATTTTTCTTCAAAAAATCAGAAAATGAGTAGGAGATAATCACGGATTTTTCTAAATTTTCTTTGATTTTTTTCGATTTTTTCCACTGATTTTTGCTCCTTCTTCGCTGAAAATAATGAATTTTGATGTAGATCATACGAAAATCCGAGGTTATCAGTGATAAACAACAATCCCGGATTATAGTTTCTCACGTATTCATGGCATTCCAGGGATTGGATTAGTCAGTATAATCCTTTGTCACACTTTTCGGTTATTTTTGACACTTTAATCAAAAAGAATTCCCATTTTTTCGTGGGATTAACATGTCACATGTGCGTGGGAATATATGGCTTCTGCCTGACATCCGTTTCTTTATTTTTGGAGGCTATATGGAATTTTTAGGGATTTTTGAAGGGACGTGGTTTTTAATTTGGGGATTTTTGATAATTCTTAGGGCGAAATTCGGAATTTATTCGTTTTTTTTGAATGTTTGAAAAGTGTTTTTATGCCAAAAAGTTCATCAAGATCAACATTTTTAGATGTAAAGGCTGATATTTTTGTTTTTTGAAAAATAGGGAATTGTTTGAATAATAGGGTTTTTGTTAATTGTTTGGAAAATTAAAAACCCAAATTAGAAATTGAAAAAAAAAATTTAAATTAGAAAATTGACAAAGGAAACTTTATTTCTAAAAATGTAATGCTTTGAAAATAATTTTTAAACATGTTTATTGAAAATTTAAGAGAAAAAAAAATATTTTACAAGATGGGAATTTTGAAAATATATAATTTAAAATTTAATTTGCGAAAAATCGAAATTTTTAATTTTTCAAAAGCAAAACAAAAAAAGGAAAATTTTTGTTTCTGATATTTTTATTTTAAATTTTCCAGAATTCCTCAAAAAAAATATATCGAATTTATTTTTGAACATTCGTCTGAAAAGTTGAAATTAAAAAAATTTTTTTTTTGAAAATTTAATAAATTGGAAAAATCACATATATTTTGATTTCTAATTTAGAAATCAATTTATATTTTTGAAAATTTTTGGAAATTCTAAAGCTAAAACTTCCAGATTTCCTCCCTGAAAGCGGACGTCTACAACATGGAAAAGAAGCATCGTGAACGTGTTCAACAGCTCATGAAAGAGAAGGAAGAGAGCATTCGATCCATCGAACTGATGCGCAAGGGATCCAAAAAGAACTGAAACTCACCACCACGATCGGGAGAAATTTAAAAAAAATTTAAAAATTCACCAAAAAAATGTAAAAATCATCAGTCACCTTGTCTATGTCACTCACCCTCATTTCTTGTCAATGGAGGCCATTTTTATTTTATTTTTTCTTCAATTTTTACTTTTTCCTTGCAAATTTACATATATCTTCATCTGAAATTCATTCCCGGTTGACCCGGAATTCCTGGATTTTTTCTTAATTTTTTTTCTGCATTTTTTCATCTGGTTAGATGTGTATTTAGTCATTTTTTCAACTACTAATTTCTCGGATTTTTCATTTTTTTTTCTTCTCTTCTGGGGATTCTATTCTTCTTTTTTTTCATGTTTAGTCATTCAGATTCAGTCCTCTGGTTTCTTGTCTTTTTTGAGTTTGTACTTAACTTTACCATTAACATTAACATTGAAAATTGCGAGTTTTGCGAATTTTTTATATATTTTTTTCTCTTTTGGAAAATTTGAAATTTAATTTTGAGGAATAAATTACT
>LR574377.1:0-15939 GCA_900536345.3 Caenorhabditis sp. 39 LS-2015
CAAACGGAAAAACGGACATACGGAAAAACGGAAAAACGGAAATCCGGACAGAATAAGAAAGTTATTATATAAGAATGATAATAACTTTCTTATTCTGTCCGGATTTCCGTGTTTTTCATTTCCAGTTTGTCCGTTTTTCCGTTTGTATTTCTGTGCGCATTTGACCCGGTCACGTAAAAATCAAATGGTATTCACGCGGAAATCGATCACTGCTAGAAAACAGACACGCCAGCCTGATGCGGCGCAGCCGCACGTTCAGGCTGGTTTGATTATATATAAAAAAATTTAAAAAAAAATCTTAAATTTCCCCGATTTTTTTTTCAAAAATTCTCAAAAAATGCCAAGATTTTTTGCAAATTTTTTTCTGCCTTTTTTTAAACTGCAATATTTCTTCCTTTTTTTCTAATAATTTCCCTTTGAAAATACAATTTTTCCTTCTGAATCTTTCTATTTTAATGTTATTTTACAGTGGATCAACGAAAAAAAAATGCCCAACGAACGAGGCAGCGACACGCCGGATCGGAATGGTAAATCGATTTTTTAGAGTAAATTTAAAAGAAAATTATTCAAGTTAAGTGTCGAAATTAATAATTAACTAACAATTGTTCAGATGTTTCTGAATTTGTTTTGATTTTTTTCAGTGCTAAATTTGTCGAGAAAAACTGCTTTGAAGCCGCGGTGATTTTCTGAATTATCATAGTTATAACTAGAAAACTAGTTCTGAGACGATTTTCAGTTGTTTTCCAGGGGAAAACGACATTTTTTGTTGAAAAATATTCAATTCACTTGAAAATTGGAAAAACAAGAGTATTTTACTGAAAACGCCTACAACTCAGCTGTGAATGGTCCCTGAAAAAAACTTGTGTCTATAACTTTTATTTTTGGATTTTGTTTCTCGAAAATATGGTTCAAAAAACCGATTTAAAGTTGTGAATCATATTGATATATGATACTTAAATATTTTCGGTAAAATTTCCGACAGAAAAAAGTTCCGAAACGAAAAGTCGGTCAAAGAATTTTTTCCGTCGGAAAAAAGTTTCGAAAAATTATTTTTGTTAAATTTCCGAAACTGGCCGGAAGTTCTCGAATTTTCGGTTCCGACCAAGCCTGGTCTCGGAGCAAAAAACCATGATATCGAAAATTCCAGTTCAAATTTCAACATTTTCCGTTTTCCAGACAAAGTGGTCCTCCGCGAACCAGGTTTCCGTTATCCGGGACAACGTCCGCCAGAACTCGAGTTCATACCGCACATCATCGGCCAGCCCCGTCCCCGTTTCTCCGTTCTTGAAGTTACCGTTGCCGATCCGCGGGGAAAGACGAAGAGTCACGTCGAGGAAGATCACGAGAATGATGAGAAGTTGTCGGCGAGAAACTATCGATCTATAGGTTATTCGGGTCGGCGACGAGAAGAACGATGTTCGGATCAGGAAGACGACGAAGAAGAGTATCGGAAGCTACGTCGGCAACGGGATGATCGCCAGAATTCGCGGAAATATTCTGAAGCTCGTGAAAACGACGGCCGTCATCGTCAAGATCGTCATCGTCAGAGCTCGCGTGATGATTCTGAAGATCGTCGTCGTCGAGATTCTGAAGCCGCACCTCCTTCACTCGAGAATCAATCGTCTCGCCGCGGACGTCACATTCGTGAGAATCGGGATTCTGGAAGCCAACGTCATCGGAATGACGAGCACGATGAGAAAAGCCAAGTTCAGCACAAAAAGACACACATATATTGCCACGAATGCAATCTTCATCTGGGATGCGTCGCCTTTCCAGACCGCCCGGAATACGGGAGAGAATTCAGAAAATGTGCAGAATATTATTGTACGGAATGTGCGGAAGAGACTCAGAATCTGAATGTCGGTGGAGATTATGAAGCGCCGAGAAGACGCCAGGAGGATAATCGACGTCATCAGGCTGACCAAGATTCTACTCGAAGCGGTCAGTCAAGCCGACGTCGGTCTCCAGATCGCCGGGATTATGAGCGGTGAGTTTTTTAATTGAAAAAAAAATAATTTTCTCAGTGAAAAAATTTAAATAATTTGGAAAAAAGTCAATAACGGTAAATGATTTTTTTTTTAATTGAAAAATTTAATTTTAAATTGATTAGGGTTTTTTATTTAAAAAAAATTGAAATTGATTTTTCCCAGTTAATATTTGTTTAAAAAAATTAAAAATTGATAACAGAAATTTTATTTTCAACGTTTCTCTGTTTTCTGTTAAATTTTTTTAAATTTAAACTTTTTATTTCGTTCAAAAAAACTATCATTGGTTTAATATAAATAATATTTTCAGTTTCTGGAGACGTCAGGAAAATTTAATTAATTTTATTTTTTTTTTCAATTTAAAAAACCAATAATTTAAATTTCAATTTTTTTGAATTTTTTGTGTTAATCATTTTTTAATTTTTAAACTTTTTCATAATTTTTTAAGATTATTGATTTAATTTTTTCAGGAGTCACCGGGACAATTGGGATAATTCTGAAGGCCACCGTCATCAGAATGATCAATATTCCAGTCGAAACTATCAATCAAGCCGACGTCGATCTCCAGTTCGCCGTGACAACTTCAGGAACGATTCTGGAGGCAATTATGAGCACAATCGCTTGATTTCGGGCAAGGAAGTGGGACGGTATGGTTTTTGAAATTTTTAATATAATTAAAAATTGAAAACAATTTTTGTGCACTTTTAAGTGATAAGAACATTAAATTTTGGGAAAAAATTATTTTTATGAACAATTCTTTTTTTCCACTGAAAAAATTTGAGAAACGGATAACAGAAATTTTTAAAAAAAAATTCGATCTATTTTTTTTGATTATTCAAAAAATGTTGAACGATCAAATTGGTAAATATCAATTATCGGACTTGAAAAAATATTTTTTCAAGGATTCAATTTTTTTTAAAATTTAAATTTTTTGGAGTTTGTAAATAATTTTTTTTATTACATCAGTACTTATATCAACTGTCTTGTTTTTGCAGAAAAGTGATTTTTTCGGAAGTTCTCAACCAAATTAGTGCGTATTTATGGAATGATGCTCCGTTTTGGCAGTGCAAGGATCGGCGTGAGTGTGTTTTTCGTTTGTAAATTTCTACAAAAAATTCATTTGCGTATTTATCGGAAAACTACGCTGAAATTCAAATTTTCGAATTTGTGTCAATTTCTCATGGCTTTTTATTGATTTTTTTGTTGAATAATCGATTTTTTCAATTAAATATTACTTTTTTCAAAATTCAATTTTAAAATAAATTTTATAAAATCATATACTGAAAAAATCGATTTTTCCAGTGTGTCAGCTGCTCCTCACTCCAGCGATCCATGAAGCGTGTCTACGCGTGGACAATTCCATTCATGCAGATGCTCAATGGCATCAGAGACTGAATCAAGTCATCGAGTTCAACAGGCAACATCCAGGAAGAGAAAACCGTTATGAAGTGTGGCAGAACACGTTTATTCAAATGAGATTTGGAAAAAAGGAAGATAGTTATACAGCGCTGCTCCCTTCACGAGCTGTCATGTATAGTGAGTGTTTTGGGGATATTTTTTGCAAAAAATCAGAATTTGTTTTCATCTCACAAATAACGAAACCAAGATTTGAATTTAAGTTTGCTTTTTGTTTCATATTTTGAAACCATGAAAATTGAAAATTGAAAAAAATTTAATTACGGAAAAATTTAGTAAGTAATCAATAAAAAATCAAAATTTTTAAATAAAAATGCATGAATTTTTAATTTTTGGAGTTATCTTTTTAATTTGACAATTTTTGTCATTTAAAATTTCTTATTTTGGTGTTTAAATTTTAATATCGTTAAATTCAATTAGAAGGTGATAATCTAAAAATTTAATTTCCGAAATGGTTTTTATTATTGAAAAAATTTTGAAAATTTTTGCAAAATTTACAAATTTTTTATTTTTTTATTGTATTTTTTATATTATTAAAAAAAAACATTTTGAAAATTAAATGTTTGAGTTTTTTTTCAAATTTTAAAATAATTAAGAAAATTTTGAATTTGAGATTTTTCGCAAAATTTTAAATTTTTTAAAATAAAATTGTCATTAATTTTTAAATATCGCTCAAAAAATAATAATTTCGAAAATTTAAATTTTCAAATCGTTAAATTTTCAAAAAAATGATGATTTAAAAAAAATTTAGTTTTAAAAATTTTTTAACAAAAAAGTTTGAAATTTTAATTTTTTAAATATTTATTTTTGTTTTAAGATTTTCAAATTTTCAAAAAAAAACATATTTAATTTTTAAATTTTTCAGTGGAACGAATAGTTCAAGCTTCTGCTTCTTCTCATGATTAATTATCTCCTGTTCAAAATGCACTTTGGATCGATTTTTATATTTTATTTTGCTGCATTTTTTCTCTTCCCCTAGCATTGCCAACGTCTCGATTCATAATAATTATTCTCTATTTATTTCCATAATAATTTTTTCTTAAAAATTGAATATATTCAAAAATTGTTCAATCCGTCTTCCGCGCTGTCCCATCCTTATTTCGCCCCGTTTTCTCCCGATTTTCTCAATTTTTTCCCAATTTTCTCCCATTCATTTTGCAAATCTCTTTCTCTCCCCCTCATTCACCCCTTCATTTTCCACTGCTTTTCTTTTTGTATCTAATTTTCGGAATTTTCGAATTTTTTGTTGGAAAATCGATTTCATGTGCAATTTTTCGTGGGGGGTTTTCGCATTTTTATTTTTTTAATTTTGAACATTTTTGTTTTTGGGAAGGATTTCTTTGAATTTTTTATTAATAATTGTTCTATTGCGGATTTTGGATTTTTGTTGCTTTTTTTCGGGAAAAATTGCAGCCTTAATTGAATTTTTCATTTTTTTATTATTTTTATTTCAGCGAATTTCGCACTTCTCGTTTTTAAAATAAAAATTGAAATATTGGAAAAAACTGAATTTTCCAAAAAATTTAATATTTCCAACTAAAATTGTGTTCCAAAATAACCGAAATTTTTTGAGAATTTTCGGGAATTTTTTTTTCAAATTTCTAAAATTTTGATTCTTTTCAGTTTTATGACCTGGAAATCATTGAAAAATACATTTTCAATCATATAATAATTTTTCGTGACATATCGCGCGGATCCGCTTGAGTTAAACGTGTTTTTTTCGATTTCTGAGGTTTTTTTCGAAAAAAATGAAACTAGTCTCTCAGTTTTGGTCATACCGACCTTGTTGATGGCTCAAAAAATGCAGAATGATATTCCGCAACTTTTCATTTTGGCACATTTTCAAAAAGTGGACTTGATCATGATCGACCGCAAAAAATTCAAAAACCAGTTTCTCAGGCCAAATTGGAACCCCTCCTTCAATTCTTCATCAATTTTCGATAGCGAGCGCGCAAAAGAAATTTAAAACAAGTATCTTGAATCTTATCTTTCGAATAATGCAAAAAACGATCGAAAAACCCCATCGAAATCCATTTTTTTACATTTTTCAATAGAAAAAAAGGCTAAAATTTGTCCAAGTTGCAAACGTGCTCCATCGCACTCTCGCCGGCAGAATTGTCGACTGATGGCCATCATGATGGCGCCGTGTGAAGTGTGATTTTGCACTGATTTCTGTGTGATCGCTTCGTTTTTGAAAATAATTCGAATTTTTTACATAAACTGGAGTTTTTACAGTGCTTCCGCAAGAAAAAATGCGCAACACACGAAGCAGCGACACGCCGGATCGGAATGGTGAGTCGATTGGTTTTTTTGGAGTATTTTTGCATAGTGATAGCCAGAAAATCATGAACTATACCGTTTTCATCGTTTTCTGGCAGGAAAGAGTCACAAAGCCAAAAAAACCGGAGCCGCGACGCGCGACGCGATGTGTCTGGTGTCCCAGTGAAGCTTCGTGGGTGGTCCAGTTAATTCGCGTTCAAAATGTGACCTTTTCGGCCAGAAAACGATAATTTTCAATATATCTGTTCTTAAAAAGCAGTAAATATAAATATTGAGCGAAAAAATAGGGTAAAATAGTTTCTTTCTGGTAAAAAATTGTTAGAATCCTTAAAATTATCAATTTTTCAAATAATTTTCCAAAAATGGTTGGTGCCAGGAAATCGACTATTCTACATTTAATTCCCTTGTTTTCCAGACAAAGTTGTCCTCCGCGAGCCAGGTTTTCGTTTTCCGGGACAACGTCCGCCAGAACCCATGGACATACCACGGGGAGAAGCGAAGACTCTCGATCTCGAAAAAGATGAGAAGCCGTCTGCGTCGGCGAGAAACTATCGATCTATGAGTTATGCGGATTTGTATTCGGGTCGGCGACGAGGAGAACGATATTGGGATGAGGAAGACGACGAAGGAGAGTATGATCGTCTGAATTCGCGGAAATATTCTGGAGCTCGGGAAGACGACCATCATCGTCAAGATCGTCATGGTCAGAACTCGCGTGATTATTCTGAAGATCGTCGTCGTCGAGATTATCAGAATTCCGGAGCATATTTCCATCCAGAATCCGTCTCCAACTGGAACATCCAAGGTTCTGATGCCGCACCTCCTTCACTCGAGAATCAGGATCGTGAGAACCGGGATTCTGAAGGCCAACGTCATCGGAAAGACGAGCACGATGAGAATAGCCGAGTTCAATCAAAAAAAGCCCACATATTTTGCCACGAATGCAATCTTCATTTGGGATGCGTCGCCTTTCCAGACCGCCCGGAATACGGGAGAGAATTCAGAAAAAGTGCAGAATATTATTGTACGGAATGTGCGGAAGAGACTCAGAGACTGAATGGCGGTGGAGATTATTCGCGGCGAGGCCAAGATTGTGAAGCGTCGAGAAGACGCCAGGAGGATTATCGACGTCATCAAAACGGTCAAGATTCCGTTAGAAGCCATCAGTCAAGCCGACTTCGGTCTTCAAATTGCCATGATTCGGAGCGGTGGGTTTTTTTATTTAAATTAAAAAATTAATTTTCCCAGTGAAATTTTTTTTTAAAAATTGAAAAAAATCGATAACGGTAGTTTATTTTTTCTCATTTTTTTTTGAAAATTGAAAAATTTAATTTTTAATTTTTTGGGAGTCGCAGCGGTGGGTTTTTTTATTTTAAGAAAATTGAAATTGGTTTTTTTCAATTAAAATTTGTTTAGAAAATAGAAAATCGATAACCGAAATTTATTTTTTCTTCGAAAAAAAATTTCAAATTATTCTTTTTTTTTAATCTAGGACACGTTAGGACTACTTTATAGATGTTAGAAAAAAATTTAAAAAATTCAAAGAAAATTATGACAGAATTTTCTAAAATATATTTTTTCATAAATCTGAAAAATTGAAAACGATTCAGATTTCCTATTTTTAATTTTTTTTTCCGAACTTTTCATGTGAAATTGATTTTTTTTTTCTAAATTTTTTAATTTTTTTTTGATTTCAGAAGACGTCATGATCAGTGGGATGATTCTGAAGGCCACCGTTATCAGAATGGTCGAGATTGCGCTCGAAATGATCAGTCAAGCCGACGTCAGTCTTCAGATTGCCGGGATTCGGAGCGGTGGGTTTATTAATTGAAAATTAATTTTCCCAGTGGAAAAAATTTGAAAAAATCGATAACAGAAGTTTAATTTCTTTTTTCTCGTATTTTTTAATTAAAAAAATTTAATTTTTATCTTTTAACGTTCTTTCGAATAAATAAATATTTTCTGTTGACTTTTTAGAATAAATTTAAAAAAAAAGATTAAATAATTTTTATTCCAGAAGACGTCAGGACCATTGGGATGATTCTGAACGTCATCGTCACCCGAATGGTCAAGATTCTGCTCGAAGCGGTCATTCGAGCCAACGTCGATCTCCAGATCGCCGGGATTCGGAGCGGTGGGTTTTTTGATTGGAAAAAAATTTTCCCAGTGTAAAAATTTAAAAAAATTGAAAAAAATCGATAACGGTAAATTATTTTTTTTTGAAAATTGAAAAAAAAAATCGATAACGGTTTTTTTAAAATTGATTTTAGAATTTTCTAATTATTTGAAAATTTTATTTCATAAAAAACCTTTTTTTAATAACTATTGATTTCATTCTTTCCAGTAGACGCCATGATAATTGGGATGATTCTGATGGCCACGGTCATCAGAATGGTCAAGATTCTGCTCGAAGCCATCAGTCGAATCGGCGTAGGTCTCCAGATTGCCTTGACAATTTTAGAAATAATTCTGGAGGCAATGGAGACAATTATCAGGAAAATCGCTGGAATTCGGAGAAGGAATCAGGGCGGTGGGTATTTTTTATTTGAATTTGAAACTTTTTATTTTTATTTTTCTTATTTTTTTTTAGAAATTTTAGATTGTTAAAAAATGAAGTTAATGATTTCCCAGTGAAAATTTTTTAAAAAAAAACCGTTAACAGAAATTTAATTTAATTTAATTTCTTTTCTCCATTTTCCATAAATTAAATTAAATTTGTTTTTCCCTAAAGAACACATAAAACTATCTTTTTTTGCAGAGAAGTGATTTTTCCGGAAGTTCTCGAACAGATTAAAGGTATTTTATGGAAGGATGCTCCGCTTTGTGAGACCAAGGATCAGCGTGAGTATTTTTTCAACTAAATAATTTAAATTCGTTCGTAAACCACGATTAAATGAATATTTTCGGTTGTTTTTCCAATTCTCATTGCATTTTTGAAAACTCTTTTTCTTTTTGCTAATGTGAAATTTTCCAGTGTGTCATCTCATGCTCAATCCAGCCATCCATGAAGCGTGCCTACGGCTGGACACTGTCCCTCATCCTGAATGCCGATGGGAAACGAGACTGGATCAAGTTATTGAGTTCAAGAGACAACATCCAGGCAGAGAAAAGTGTTTTGAAGTGTGGAGGAACACGTTGCAGCAAATCAGATTTGGAAAAAAAGAAGATAAAAAAGCAAAGCATCCATCGAGATCAGTGATGTTCAGTGAGTCTTTTCAGAAAACGTTTTTTGCAACAAAATTAGATTATGTTACGAAATCGGAATACTGTAACCGATTTCGCCTCCATTTCGTTTGAATGGTGTAATAAAAATTGACGATTTCATAAAGAAAAAATGTTCAAAATTTATTTTAGCATTCAGAAAATAACAATTTTGAAAATTTAATGTAATTTTCAAATGAAGCTTGACAATTTAAATTTTTAATAAAATTAGAACATTTATTTAAATAAATTTTCAAAAAAAATTATTTTAAAAATTTAAAAATTCAAATATGGCATTTTTTGAAAAATTTACAATTAAAAAAATTTAAATAAAAGTTGATAATTTAATTTAAATTTTTTTAAAGATTTTTTTTCTATTTAATATTTCGCATTAAGCTTTCTAATCATCAAGTTTCTAAGAAAAATTGGTAATAAATGTAAAAATTTAATTTTAAGAATTATTTTCAAAAATTAAAAAAAAAGTTGGATTGATTTCTTTGTTGCAAAATTTTAATTAAAAAATAAATAATTAATGTTTTTTGAATTTTTCAGTTGAAAGGATGATTCGTGCTTCTCTTGATTGATTTTTTGGATTGATTTTTATTTTAAATTTTTTATTTTTGTGTATTTTTTACTCGATTCATAATCATACTCATTTCCATAACACTTTCTCCCAAAAAAAATCATTGAAATTATTCAAAAACTGTTCCATCCGTCTTCCGTCCCTCCCCGCTGTCCCCATCTCAATTTCGCCCCGTTTTCTCCCGATTTTCTCCATTTTTCCCCCAATTTTTTACCATTCATTATGCAAATCTGCCTCTCCCACTCATTCACCCCTTCGTTTTCCTCAACTCCGCCCACTTTTCGGTCATCCATTCTCGACCAGCTTCATTTCCGACTGCTTCTATTTGTGTACCCATTTTTGGGGTTTTTTCGGGGTTTTTGAATTTTTTTTCTTGGAGATCTCTTGTCATGTGTAATTTTTTCTGACATTGTGAAATATTGGCGGTATTTTATATTTTTGTTTGATTGCAAGGTTATTTAAAAAGTTGTTGTCAAATTTTTGTTGAATAAAAATTGCGGATTCTGGATGAGCTGTTTTTTTAATTCGAGAAATTTTAATTTAATTTTTAATACGAAAATTAGATTATTTAAAATATTTGAATTAAAGTTCTACTTTCTAAATAAAATTATAAATTATTATATGTAGTGCAGTGAAATAAAAAAAAATTGTCAATCCATTTTTCATGAAACATTTTTTTTTAATTTTGAAGTAAAAAACATGTGTTTTTCAGTTTTTTTAAATTTATTTTTTTCACCATTAAATATGTGTACAAGAGAAAAAATAAAGATAAGTTTAAATTTTTGTTTAAAAAATTTTTTGAATGAAAATTAAAAATTACAAGAAATTTTTGTGATTATTATTTAAAAAAATAAAAATTTTGTGAAAAAAATATTTAAAAAAAAACTGAAAATTTTTGTATTTTTTTCAAATCAATAATTTTTTGAACTCTTGTAAAATTCCAATTTTGATACGAAAAAGCCTTTGTTCAATTTTTATTATTTCAAATGTTTGTATTCGTATATTTAGCAAATGACCGAGTAAGAAAGTGAGTATTAAAGATTTTAAAAGCTTTTTCCAAGTATTGTACAGCTAATTTTCCACCCAATTCCTAGCCATTAACACAGAAATCCTAATGCTCTCCTTTCAGGGAAAGCCGCTTTTTTTCTTTTCCATTTTCATTTTCTATTCTTCATTTTTTTTTCAAAGTTGTGTGCATACACACATAAATCAATCATGTCTAGGTGTACGTGTCCATTTCAATTTTAATTTTCAAATCCAAATCTAAATCCGAATCCAAATTCACTTTGAAACAAACCACAAAAAAATAAATCATTTTCTTTTCCACTTTTCCCATAAATCTTGTATTTTAATGTTCTCTGTTTCCCCGAGCAACCGTCCCCTTTTTTCAATGGAAACTCTCTCATTTTTCCCTTTTCTGTTAGAAATTTTACGATTTTCTGTGATATTTAGGGTGAACTTGAAAAAAAAAAAATGATAACTGCATTCAAAAAGTGAGTAGTTTATTGATTTTTAACTAAAATTTAAAAAAAATTAAAAAAAAAAATTTCAGAGTTTTTTGCAGCCCAGACAGTGCCGTATTGACACAACTACCAATGTCGCAAAAAGTGGAAAAGATTATTCTTGTGAGGTTTTTTTATTTAGAAAAGTCCAAAATTTTTATGATTTTTAGGGAAAAATGAATAAAAAATTGCAAAAAATTATTTTTTCAAATTATTTTTTTCAAATTTTCTGCTCAATTTTTACTCAATTTTCATAGTTTTACGTGAATATTTTCCATTTCCTAAATATCAAATACAATTTTTTTGATATTTCAAAAATTAAATTTAACGACGCTCCGTTATTCCGCAAGGTGCTCTTTGTTTAGCAGAAGTGTAGTGATTTTTAATAAAAAAATTTTGATTTCAAAAGAACTTGAAAAAAATTGAAATTTTCAAAAATTATTAATTCGAAAAAACGCTTACTGGACATTTTGTACAATTTTTAAAATTTCCAATTTTTTTTGTTTTGCAAATCAAATTAATGAGTTTTCTATAGAAAGCAAATAGGTTAATTTGAAATTTTAACCTAATTCATTCATAAGAAAAATTAAATTCAAAATTAATTCCAGTTCACGCACATCGTCGTGGCGTTCTCTCTGTACTTTGTCCAAGTGCACTACAATCTTCTGGGTGTCGATACATTTCGAGAGTTTTCCATTTGGTTGCTGGTCACCGCCAACAGTATTACTTGTTTGTTCGGCAGTTGCAGAGGATTTGACAGGGTCACTATTTTTGTAGGTTTCAAGAAAAAAAAATCAAAAAATTGTGAAAAAAAACAATATTCAAGTTCAGGAACTGTTCATCGGCGCATTCGTCTCTTTCTACTATCACATGTACCTCAACATTCCAGTCATTGCTGTCATGCGTAAGACATTTTTTTTTCAACAGGCGTTTAGTACTAATCAATTCATAAAATCAGCTGAGTAATTGCAACAATAAATTCGCTGTTTCAACAATGATTAACAAAGCAAATTCCGAATGAAAAATAATACTTCAATAACTAAGTATCGTTTTAGAAAACCATTTTCAGTCTACCAAACTTGGCTGCGACTCGAAGGAAGTTTCGAGATTTGCCTTCTTGAAGAATTGGAAAAAACTGATTCTAATGACCAACAACATAAAGATTGAATTGGAAACTTGATCTTGATTTACTTGATTTAGTTTTAATTTTACAAAAAAAACTGGAATTGGAAAAAAAAAGATTTTTTTTAATTTTCGGAAAATTTTTAATTTTTTTTGAAATTTGAAAATTTTATAAAGATTTCGATGTTTTGGAAATTTTCGAAAAATTCTGATTTTTTTGTTTTGATAAAAATTGTTTTATTTTTGAAAAATTCTGATTTTTTTTGTTTGAATTTTGCAAATTCCTCTAATTTAACTGAATAATCATAAATAAGAATTGTTAGGAAACATTCTTGATTTTTTTAAATTTAATTTTTTTTTTCAAATCAGATTTTTTGTTGTTGAAATTTTCGAAAAATCTTGAATTTTTTTTTGAAATTTTTAAAAAATCCTGATTTTTTTTTCAAAATTTTTTGAATTTTTTCAAATTCCATTTAACAAAAATACCAAAAATCACAATTTACTTTGAACCTTCCTTTCTCTAATTTTTTCCCTCCCAAATTCCCCAAAAAATATCATAAACTTCTCTCATAAAGCCCCTCGTTATCCACTTTTTCTCCACTCTCTCCCTATTTTTTTTCCTTTTCCCCGATTTTTCCAATAAAAATGAGCATTATCTCTTGACGACCCGCATGACAAAGCCCAGCAAAAAAAGCCAAAAGATCTCGAAAATCCGTCGGAAAAATGTGCTCGAAAACACCGGAAAGATGACGAAAAGGAACCCGATTCGAGCAAAAAATGGGAAAATAGCAGAGGAAAATGAGAGAATTTAGAGAGGAAGTTGTGTGAAACACATGTGAACTTTGACGTGTTTACTTGTCGAGAAGATAGGTCCGGACCGCCCGAGAAAAGGGGCGGATCTTAGGAAAAGGAAGAGGGATAGGGATAAAGGGGCTCTTCATTCATTCGGAACAGCTGCAAAGGACTGAGGAGGTCGAGAGGATGAGCTTCTTTAAGGAGAAAGTGAGTAGATGGGTCTCGCCACGATTTAAAAAAAATGTGGAAATATAGAAAAATATTTGGTCGTGGCGAGACCCAACTGACGAGTTGATAGGTGGTCTTTAAGGAAATTTGTTTTTAATTGATTAAAAATTTTCAAACTATCATTAAGACTTGCTTAATTTTTTTTTGACGAAAAATATTTTTTTATTAAAAAAATGACTAAGAATTTTTAGGGTCAAATTGTTTTTAAAAATAATTTTTTTGAAAATTGAAAAAAAAAATTTTATTTTATTGAATTTAAAAAAAATGAATTTTTTGAGTTTTTCAAGTTTTTATAAGTTTCGAAAACTTGGAATTTTTTTCAATTTTTTAAAATATTTTTTTGAAGAAAAAAAATTTATCCAAAACTCAAAATATAAAAAATCATATAATTAAAAAATTTAATTTTGAATTTTTTTTTCAGTTTTGAACTTCGTTTTTTGATTTTTTTTTTGAAATTTTAATTATTCACTTTTTATATTTTATTTTTGTTCATTGTTATTTATATTTAATTTCAAATTTGAAAATCGGAAATTGGAAAAAAAAATTATTCAAAAAATCAAAATTAAAAAATTAAAAATTTCCGTTTTTTCCAGCCTCTCCTCCGCCTTCCACCTGCTCGATTTCTGATCATATCGTACTGTTTGGTCAGTATCTTTCTCGACTTCTACTTCAAGTACAATCCGGACTTGCCATGGTGTCATTTACTCACCGGAACCAGTCCGACATTCGAAATTGCTGTCATTGTCGGAATATTGATTGGGACGGCCACATCTAACAGAATTGCTCATTTTGTTTGCGTGAGTTGGGAGGGGAAAATTGAAAAATTGGCGAAATTTGAAAAATTCAAAAAAAAACAACTATTTTCAATAAATTATTAAAAAATTAATTTAATTTAATTTTTTTTCTTTTTTACTTTTTACTTCTGTTTTTCGTATGCCGTTATTGCTGGAAACTTGAAAATTTAATTTTTTCAAAACATTGAAACTTTGAATTTTTGAAAATTTATTTCTGTTGCTATTTAATTGAATTGGTAGTTTTTTTTTAAATTTAAAAAAAGTGTTTTGCAATTAAAATTTTAGAAAAAATTGACTTTTTTAAAATTTCGAAATTTTTGCGAAAGTTTTACAACACTTTAAATCACTTTTATTCGTCAAATTTTCAATTACAAAGAAATTTGAAAAAATTATTTTCAGTAATTTTTTAAAAAATTCAAAAAAAAATTTTAAACCATTTTCAAGCACTTGCTCATTGTTTTTCAGTTTTTAAAAAAAATCAAACTTTTAACAAAAAAATCCATTTTGAAGTCGCATTTGATTTATATTTTTCCAATTTTCAAAATTAATTCCCTTTACAGCTCCTCGACGTGATCCTTGGTTTCATCTGTATTCTGACCCTTCCAGTCATTTCAACAGCTGAAAATGCGACTGGAAGTCGACTGAATCTTCCGTTCGTTTCCACGTTTCATTCCACGTGGGAAGTGTCAGTGCGGGATTCAGATGAGCTTCTTTTCGTCACCATCATCATCGGATTCTTCTCAACTCTTCTGATATTCCTGTTTTTGTGCTGTAAGTTGAATTTCAAAATTTTGGAAAAAAAAAATTAAATTTTAAAATTAAAAAAAAAACTGGCAAATTCTTTAATTAGGTGAAATTTAATTTAAAACAATTATTGATCTTTTTTTCATTTTTAATTTTAACTTATTTTTTTTCAGTTTATGAAATTTTTTTGTGATTTTATTTTTGTTATTTTGCGAAATTTTTTCAATTTTTCAAAAACAATTATTTTTGTTTTTTTTCTTTACGTTATAAAAATCAAGTTCTATAGTTTCAAAAACAAAAAAATTAAATTGTTTTAAAAACCCAAAAAAAACAAAAATTTATTTTTCAAAAAAAAAATCCCAAGTTTCATTTTTTTTTCTCTATTTTTCTACAATTACATATTTGCAGTAGACCTTCTCAAACTGATGCTGATCATTCGTCTCTGCCGTCAGGACCAAAAAAAACAGACAAATAAGATCAATATCGAGGCTCAAAACACCATCGAAGTTCTCAAGTTCTAGGGATCAATGGATCCTAAAATTGTACATTTTGTTGTGAATTTTTAAATTATTATAATAATTATCATTTAATTTTTTGAAAATTCACATGCTCTCTCTTGTCAAATTCATACAGTGCTACTTACTCTCTTGCTCTTTGGGATAAATAAATCATTCAGTGGACATTATCGATTTTTTTTGAATTTTTGAATTTTAGAAATTTCCAGGTTGCGAGATAATCAGAATCAAAATAAAATATTCGAAAATTTGAAAATTTTTTGAAAGGATTGAATTTGAATTTTTCGGATTTTTTAAAAAAAAGTTTCAAAAAATGAAAATTTAAAAAATTTTACAAGTTTTCAAAAATTTGAATTTTTTGAATTCTTATGACTTTTCATTTGTTTAGAATGTATTTTCAACTTGAAAATAACATATTACTGTTCTCTGACGATGCGCCCCCAATGGCAGAGTTTCTGCTGGCCGGAAACTCTTCCATCTCCCGTTGGTCTCGCCACGAACAGTATGCCCAAAAAAAAGCACGAGATTCCAACTCGAACGCTTTTTGCGAGGGCAGCTCGCACGTCCACGCGCGCGGGCGCCGGCCGATCTTATGCAGCGCTGTGTACCGACAAAAACCGGGATGGCGATGGCGCCTATGTTTTGAGTTGGGCGGCGGCGGCCGACCTGGTGGGAGCGAGCGGTCGCCGCCGCGCAGTGCATTGTATAGGCGCCATCGCCGTCCCGGTTTTTGTCGGTACACAGCGCTGCATAAGATCGGCCGGCGCCCGCGCG
>LR576699.1:0-12813 GCA_900536345.3 Caenorhabditis sp. 39 LS-2015
GATCCCAGCGACACCTAGAATGAGGCAATTTCGCGCTGCGCAAATGTCGTCGAAGTGGATCGCTGCGAGACCCGCCTGAGAAAAGGTGTGCGCCTTTAATCGTCGCGCTCTCTCGTCGTCTGCGCGTCTGCGTGGGCAACACTCTCTCGCGCAAAACCATAGTAATTTTCAGACAAGGGAGCAGCGGAATAAACTGGAACTTATTCACAATCAGAAGACGATGTTTTCTTCAATGCGAAAACTATGAAAATTTATTATTTTGACTGTTTCTTGGGATTATGATATTTCCTAACAGCATTGATTTTTGTTAAATACCTAGTCTGAATTTAGCTGCGAAATAAAGAAATCCCACTTGAAATTGGTTTTGAATCCCGATTTAAGCCTCCTCGGCAAGCTCCTTTTTCTACTAGGACAGTACTCGAATGATGTGATGAATTTCCTTTTGTTCTCTCCAAAAATTGTCTGTTTCATATGGAAAACGAATCTGACGAGGCTTCTTTGTTTTGATACTCATACCAGGGGTAGTTAGAACCAAATACAGGTTCCTTTACATTGCATCCCAATGGGAGATATCTATCTCATGTTTGGCAGCTATAATCTAGACGAGAAAGAACAAAATCCATTGGAAAGAAAAAGCAATGAATACGAGAGAAGGTGCGGGATAACCAACATGTGAAACCGCAGATAATCGCATTGGGTGGTTCTTTTTCTGATTTCCATTTGGCTTTGTCAGCAGGAGGCTGATCACTGTCTTCTCGACTACGCAGCTGTCTTCCTTGTCAGCTCCGCCCTCGAAATGAGTTTTCTGCAGCTGAAACGTGAGGACTACAAGATAAGACACAAGAAAAAACGGAGGAACCTTGCGTAGACAAAATTCGTATTTCGACAAAAAAAACGAAAAAGTCGAAAGTCGATTTTCTCTCTGAAATAGCATCAAAGCTGCACTCTGATAATGAAACAGAAGAACTGATCTGATTTCCGGCCATCCGTCCGATTCAGAACAATGGGAAACGGGTGGGAGAGCAGGAGTAATCAAATGAAATTGTAGAAAACTTTGCAGACCGAGCTTCAATCTCCATTTTCATGTCTTTTTATTTGCTTTTTACGTCGGTAAGTGACCTCGACCAACGTTTCATCTGCCCTCTCGCCCTCAATCATTTATTTTTTGAAACAGACGAATAGCTTAAAATGAAAGGTAAAACAGTTCTTTGTAGAAATCCCGTTGACTTTATCGCATTTACAGAAACAAGATCAGGTTTCTGAAACCTCAACTACTATCAGTTTGCTGTCAATAGAGCGCACTTACCTTTGGATTACTTGCGAATCATTTGAACTCATTATCGATGCTTTGTTGATCTTTTACAGAAAATAATCTCTGTGGATTGAATTGAATCGAATTAAAGAAATGGAGAGAAGGAGGGAGATGGGCGGACGTGGCAAGTTATCGATTGATGACTGTTCCGTTCGATGACAAGATCAGGGTGCCACGTTTTGAACTGTTTCAAGTTGGGAACACGTTGTTTCTTGACATATCTTGACAATTTATAAATCTTGTTACACTGAAATTGTAAGGACCAGCCAGAGAAGCATTGACGCGAGACGCTCTTCACCTAGTGAAACCATCTTCCTGCTAAAATTTCAGTTCAGGAAAAAACAAAATAGACACTTTATTCACAATAGAAATCAAAAGAAGAAGAAGAATCAATCAATACAATCACTCGGCCGGCTGCAACTTCTCCTATTTCTTATCCGGTCCCTTCTCTTGCGGTTTCCCTCCTTCCACTGTATTCTCCTCCTTCACATTACTCGTCGGTGGTTCCTTCTCGCCATCCTTGCGTCTCATCTCGTAATCCTCAGGTTTCAGCTGCAGAAAACTGATTTCGAGGGCGGGGCTGACAAGGACGACGGCTGCGTAGTTGTAAAGTTCATCCTGATAACGAGACGCCGAGAAGACAGTGATCAGCTTCTTGCTGGCGAAGAATGCGTAGCCAAACTCGACGACCTAAAAAGCATGCTTAGTTTCTGAAGTTGGTATCTTCTCACCTGATGGGCGCGGATGATCATGTCGATATTGAGTTTTTTGCACATCTGATCTACCTGGATCTCGCCAAAGACGTGCGAAATCGCACGCGTCGTGTTCGCCTGATATTCTTTCGCTTCAATGTCCGGATCGGCCCACAACAAATCACAGGCAAGAGGCTGAACGGATCGAAAAGTTGAAACCAAACTCTGCTCTTCAAAGTCTTACATTCTCCTTGGCAACCAGAAGTGGGAGTGTAATCTTTCTGATGTCGTCGAGGCTCTCCAACTTAGGTGAGATCCCTCCGTGCATACACAATATCTTTCCCGACACCAGAGCAGCCAGTGGCATCCAGGAAAACACATGGTTGAACATATCGTATAACAGAGTGGCGACTGCTCCTGCTTCACGGAACCGCGTCTTCAACTCCGAGTAGAAGCCATAGTTCCTGAAAGAGTCAGACTAGTCGTGAAAGCTTAAAGTTCTTCGAGCTCACTTATTGATCGCCTTCAATTCATGATTTCCGCGGAGAAGGAACATTCTGTTGGGCAGTGCCAGTTTCAGGGCCAACAGAAGGGTGATGACTTCCAGCGAATGCCGTCCGCGATCCACGTAGTCACCGAGGAACAGGTACTTCTTCTTGGTCGCCGCGCCACACGCCTTGAAATCAAAAGTCATTAGTGTACAGTCAACTTGAACTAACTCACTCTGAAAATGCGCAACAGATCCGTGTACTGTCCATGGGTATCCCCGCAAATGTTGATTGGCGCCGTGCATTCGACGAGCGCACACTTATTGCCTTGGTATTGCTTCTCGACTTTATCCAAAAGAAACAGCAACTCCTCGGACTGAAAAAAAAACAATTTCGAATTCACAATACGGTTTTCCTACTTGAAACTCAATCTGTTTCGGAGTTCCGGCTTGGAGAAGTTTTCGGATGAAGCCCGGCAAATGGAACGACTCTGATTTGTTCGTGGTCGGCTGCGGATCCGATTTGTCAGTTTTCGCTTCACTTGGAGCCGTCGGCGGTGGAATAAATGACTTTGGGGCAGCAGAATCAGGTTTCTGGAACATCAACTGTCAGTTTGATGTTAATGGAGTGCACTTACCTTTGAATTTGCTTGCGAATCATTTGAACTCATTCTCAATGCTTTGTTGCTCGTTTAGAGAAAAGACAAAGAGAGGAATGAGTGAGTTGGAGCAATGAGCAAGACGGGAGGAAGGGGGAGACGGGCGGTCAGTGATGACAAAGACACGTGGCAAGATATCGATCGACCGATGGTTATCAGCACGTGTCAGGTCACGCTGGTAAATTCCTCCAGTTCTATTCACGCTTCATTGAGAGAAACATGTGAACTCACGTTCAATTTATTCAATATCACGTTTTTTAGGGATGAGAAAAGAGAGAGAGAGAGAGAGAGAGAGAGAGAGGGAAAATAGTGAGGCTGAACTTCTAGGGGAACATTTGCATTAAAACAGCATGGAACAAATCGAAAAGCTGCCGCAACGACCGTCGCCAATCCGGTGCCAACGTTCGTTTCCTAGGGATTCCTCGTTGCACTATCAACTTCTAGATGCTCGACTGAATGAACCATCGAAGAAAATCTTGGCGCAAGCATTCGTTTCAATGTCTTCCAAAACGCTCGCCCAGCATTCGACTTATTGCTCAACAGATAAGCAGACTGAATGGTCATCGAGGTGAATTGACTGGAGCACGAAAACAGAGTGAAACATTTCTGAGAATGAGAATCGAGAGCAATTTTATCATTTGAGTTTGAAATTCTTACATCGATATTGTCCATTGGCGCCAAAAGGAAAGGAATTATGGAAGTTTTGCAGATAAGGGTTATGATAACATGGTACTTGATGTAATGTTCTGACTGGAATCGGACCCTGGAGAGTTGAGTATTTGGTTTTCGAATGGATAGGAACAAGATTGAAAACAGAATGGTAGCAAGCATAATTCCACCACTCATCATGATTAGGACTGCCTGAAATGGTAGGGCTTTTTGAGTTTTAACAAGAAGAAGTCGTATGCTTATGCTTATGCACCAATAAGTAATGATCCAATTTCTTTCTATTCAGTATCTCTTTGGGCTGATTCAGAAAACCAGTAAACAAAAGAAGGAGTATCGATAAAGTGTATGCCCAAATAACAGCAAACTTGTAATTTCTGGAAAGAAATGCAATGCGAAAACTGAGGATTTAGAGCAGCTGAAAAGTAGACCTTTTCAAGATGCCATCGTTGACTTTCGGATGATAGAAGAGCATGAAACGGTAGATGGCCAGAAAAGAGAAGAGGATGTCGACGACGAGGGAAAACATGGTACGGACTATCACAAAGAATGCAACTAGGAACTGCAAAACTGCATTTTCAAACAGTTGCATTGGAGGTGTTCCGAAAACAAAAAAGCATGTCATGATGCAAGTGAACAGGATGCATGAACAAGGTTCAGTGATCCATACCAACTTGTGAAAATGTTTCTGATAAGGGTATATACAAGTCTGAAATCGGAACTTCAGCGCTACAACTGCAAAAAAACATACCTGCTCATCTCTTGATCGATTGACTCTGATGAGGTGGATATACGATGGGAATAGGATAAAGGAAATGAAAGGGAAGACAACGAAAGAGGTGTAACTCATCTTTAGCCAAATACTATTCGGAAAATCGATATTCTTGGTTTGATTGAAAGAGAAAATTAAACTCATTTTCACGAGAAATTGGCAAGTGAAATGGAAAAATTTTATTTGTGAGGAGACTCTAGAACATAAAGTTTCCACCTGTTTTAGGCGCTCAGCTAACAGGAAAATTGTAATTATTTAGGAGAATTCATTGAGATTGTTTATTTATTCAAGAAATCGTTTATTCAAGGAAAGTGGGAATGAACTCCAGATGAGGACTGTATTAACAAAGAAGTCATTGGCGGAGGGGTGAGATAGAAGGACGGAAAAAAAGGGCGAGATTGAGGAATTGGGGAAGTGCTGTTTCCTAGGGATTCCTCGTTGCACTATCTACTTCCGGATGCTCGACAGAATGAACCATCGAAGAAAATTTTGGGGCAACGTTCCGTTTCAAACTTATCCAGAATGCTCGCAAAGCATTCGACTTCTTGCTCAACAGATATGCAGACTGAATGATCATCGGGGTCAATTGACTGGAGCACGAAAACAAAGTGTCACATTTCTGAGAATTGAGAACAGTTTTGTGATTTGACAATGAGTGCTCACATGAATATCATTCCCTGGCGCCAATAGGAAAGGAATTATGGAAGTTTTGCAGATAAGGTTTATGATAACATGGTACTTGATGTAATGCTCTGACTGGAATTGGACCCTGGAGAGTTGAGTATCAGGTTTTCGAATGAATAAGAACACTATTGAAAACAGAATGGTAGCTAGCATAACTCCACCATTTATCATGATTAGGACTGCCTGAAATAGTAGAGCTTTTTGAGTATTAACAAGAAGAAATCTCATGCTTATGCACCAATAAGTAATGATCCATTTTCTTTCTATTCAGCATGCCATTGGACTGACGCAGGGCATCAGCAAAAAAAAAAAGGAATATTGAGAAAGTATATGCCACAATAGTGAGAAACGTGTAACTCCTGAAAAGATATGCAATACAAAGACTGAGGATTTAGAGCAGCTAAAAAGCAGACCTTTTCAAGATGCCATCGTTGACTTTGGGATGATAGAAGAGCATGAAACGGTAGATGGCCAGAAAAGAGAAGAGAATGTCGGCGACAAGGGAAAACATGGTTCGGAGTGTCACGAAGAAGGCAACTGGAATCAGCAAAACTTGATTTTCAAACAGTTGCTTTGGAAAAGTTCCGAAAACGAAATAAAATGCCATAACGCAAGTGAAGAAGATACATGAAACAGGTTCAGTGATCCATATCAACCTGTGAAAATGTTTCTGATATGGGTATATACCAGTCTGAAATGGAAACAGAATCACGGCATGTTGTCAAGAACAGGCCCTCTACAAAGAGCGCAACGACACTGTATCGAAAAAAAACTGAGTCGCCAGAATTTTGCTAAACGGAAGCCGGAAACGGAAACGGAGAAAAAACATTTTCCCACTTCAAGTGAATGACTTTGTAGAAATTCAAATGAAAAACCATAGGTTGTGCGGAAGCGGAAACGGAAGCCAGAATACGGAATTCAGTCCATCACTGGTCGCTACGAAGCGAAAATAGCTGAACATTGTCCGAAAATGATTCTCGAGAAAACTCTCAGAAATATTAAAATGTAAACAGTTCTTCACTTTTTCGTACGGAATTGCTCATGTGTGAATTGCAAATGCATAAAAACCCGTTTTTCAAGATCTTAATGACCCTAGAAACACAGTTTTTGAATTCCCGCCTAACAGTTAGATGTGCAGGTCGTCACGCCGTGAGAATGGCTTCAGAACAACAAAATGACTCACCTTCTCATCTCTTGATCTATTGGCTTTGATGAGGTGGATATACGATGGGAACAGGATAAAAGAGATGAAAGGAGAGACAACGAGAGTGGCGTTACTCATCTTTATCCAAATACTATACAGAAAATTGGAACTCTTCGTTTCATTGAAAGAGAAGATAAAACTCATTTTCACGGGAGTTCGGAATTTAACTAGCAAGTGGAACTGGAAGACTTGGCTCACTAGGCTCGAGAATATGGCTTTGCAGATTCACCTGTTCTACATAGACCAGCAGCAAAACTCCAAAAACAGACAGCTCATTGATTTTGATCCCTTATCACATTCTCATTATTCCTCGTGCTCCTCGAGTCCATGCGATTGAACGCCGAGCTGTTCACCGTATCCTCCACACTCGAATCAGTCACTCTTCCCCGTTTCCAGAA
Organism: Caenorhabditis sp. 39 LS-2015; assembly: GCA_900536345.3. NCBI lineage: Eukaryota > Metazoa > Nematoda > Chromadorea > Rhabditida > Rhabditidae > Caenorhabditis > Caenorhabditis waitukubuli. The sequence goes on from LR576699.1 coordinate 6,875, forward strand.
GCAAATCGCCGCTTTCAAATGGTCCCAATGCGTCTTGTTGCTCAACAAATATGCCAATTGGACCGTGAGCGGAGCCATAAACGATTCGGTCATTAATTGAAGCATAAAGATCTGGGAATACGAGAGTTTTGGATGTTCATAAGGATGAACACTCTACCGGAGCCCCGAGCTGTACCAGTGTTGATTTCGTCCCGTAGAATGACAATATAAAGGGAATCAACATGAGTTTAGTGACAAAAATGATAATGATCTGATACTTGATATAAGTCTCGGGTTTCGATTGGATACTACTCGACAAATGCGTAAGTTTTCTTATGCTAATTATCATGAGAAAATAGGGAAACGCGGAAAGTAGCATAACGGCATTAATGATGATTTGGTAGGTCTGAAATGGGAAATGTAATTTTCAACTTTGACTTTAAGAGAGCAGATTTTCTGCGGCTTTACCATTAGCTGCTCATCAAATTTCAGTCTCTCGGCTTCGGTTAATTCTGGAGAGGTTTGAGCTTTGACGACTACATAGAAAATACAAATATGCAAAAAAATGACACCATATCGAAATTTTTTTCTGAATAAATAGTTGGTTAGGTTGTTTTAACATATATCTCAAAAATGGTTGGAGATGTCAAAAAATGGTCAACTAGACAATTGTAGCCCTTGATATTGTGCGCATTTTTGCAGTTGATTGTTTTTTGAAATCTCTTACCGTTGCCAAGATATATGTCAAAACAGATGCGCACCTAGGGCACACATTTTACTGTTCCACCTGTTTCATAAACAGTTCTGTTTTTTGATATTTTTGCTTCAAAGACATCAAAAACATAATTAATACAGTACTCACTTGCTAGGCGTCAAAGCATTCCCAATCTTTGGAAAAAAGTAGAGAAAAAACCGCTGAAGGGCGAGAAAAGAAGAGAAAATACTCAATCCCATTGTGACATTCTCCTTGATTATGTATATGAGACTCCAGAAATAAGTAAGTACCAGCACTATATTTGGATTGAGACTGATGAATAAGGAGAACAAGTACAAGATAATGGTGAGCACTGATGCGATGAGAACTAGGGGTTCAGTGAGACAAGTTGTCTTGTAGAAGTAGTCGACGAAGATGAAAATTGGGGTCTGGAAGAAGAAAAGGAAGGAATGATCTTTTGATCTTTTGATCTCTTGATCTCTCGATCTTTTCATTTCACCTTCTCATCCCGCTTCTTATTTTTCCTATAAACCACTACATAAAACGGAAAAATGATTGTCGAGATGACAGGCACAACATTGAGAATGAAATTTGTCATTGCTTCAATGATAGGCGTCAGGAATGGAAATTTGGCAAAGATAAAGGTGAAGTTGTAGTATTCGGACATGTTTTGATTCGGGTCAAATTGAGAAAAGAGTTGAAGCCAGCCTGGAATGCGGGGAAACATAACAAGGTTTCGGCGACGTAGTTTTGCTCGCGGAAAGTCAATTAACGGACGGAAATTGTCACTTTTCATATATATATACTTTACTTTGACTTAAATATCCAAATCATATCGAAGAGAACGTCATCAGGAAGTCAAATACTTTTGAAGACGTCAAGTTTGATCTTCGGAGCTCTAATGGGTGGGTTCAAGGTTCAAAAACGGAACTGGAGGTATTTAATTTTAGCAAAAAGGCAGGTGGTTTCAATTGTTGGTTGGCACATATATTTGACTCAGAAATTTTAACTTTTCTCCTGCATTTTGATCTTTTGATCTCTTGTTTTTTTGGTTTAACTCACATTTTTGCTTGCAAATTACTGTTTTATTAACTACAGTACCATAATCAAGCTATATCTGAGAAATGGTAAAAGATATAAAAAACTGCCAACTAGGAAGTTGTAGCCCGTAAAATTCTGCGTATTCTTGTAGTTGACCACGTTTTGATATCTCTTACCTTTTCTGAAATAATTGTCAAAATATATCTTGTCAAGGGTGTACCATGTTTCATAAATACTGTTACGCGCGGAAATCAGTGTGCCGCTTGTAAAAATGAACCAAACTCAGTGCAAATTAGCACAAATTAGGGACCAAAACACGGTTTCAGAGAGTAAACAATTTCATAATAAAATTTTAAAAAATCAATAACAAAAAGGTATTCATTGCAATGACTCGGTGAGAACCAATTTCTGAGCGCGTCCCCGCAGCGTTTCCTCTTCCTCTGCCAACGCCTCTTCCCGTTTTTTGAGCTGTTCCATCTCCTCTGTCAGCAGCTTTGTGAACATTCTTCCCTCTTCCAATCGCTCGTCGATATCATCCTGAATATAGCAGACAGCAGCAGTGGTATATGGATGAGTGAGTCGTGTCAATGCTTTGGTGTACAACATGCTCTCCGTGATCTCTTCAATGTCAGCCAGTTGACCTTTGATTTCCGTGATCTTGGTGATGACCTGCTTCCGGGAATCCGCTGTGGAGGTGATGTTATCAGTGAGATCCTTGTAGATCTCGGCGGTTGACGGCAGGAAGGTAGGAGTAGAGTCATTGGAAGTCGACATTTCTGGAATTGAGGCAGTCTAGACCCAAAACGGGGGGAAAAGAAGAAAAAAGAAAGAAATAACTTACTGTTCTTTGGAGATCAAGGATAGGTTAGGTCACCAAACGACGCAATGGAAAAGGAGAAGAATGGTACGGTACGGTCCGCGCGGACATAGATAAGATGGAAAGATAGTCCGAAGAGAGGAGGAGGGGGCCATCAGGGCACCCCAATAATTTGCAAGGCGACGTTTCGCAACTTCAAATGTCAAGGAAAATATTTTTCGTTTTTGCCAGATATTAGGATTCGAAATTTGAAATTGGAGAAACCATTTTGAAGAAAAAAACTTGGGTTGCGAAACGTCGGGGTTTTGCCATCAGGATGGCAGCATGCGGTTTACAAGGCCACAGTACTTTGCCGTTTCATTTTCGATGCAAATTGATTGAGCCTCGAGCCGAGTCTGATTGGTAACTTTATGGTGAAATGATATCAAAATTCTGGGAGCAGATTATTCATTTGGGACCTTTTCAATGAAAGCAGTTGAAAATGTAGCAATCATCAATACCTTATAAAATTGTCATTTGTTATTTTCCAGGAACAGCAAATAATATACAAAGCATTGATCTTCATAGAACAGGGACAATGAAGATATGTATATGAATTTTGACATTTATCTCACGAATGATGAGAGATATTAAAAAACCGTCAATTACAAAAATACGGAGATTATAGAGGCCTACAATTATTTAGTTGACCATTTTTTGATAGCCTTTACCATTTGCGAGATAAATGTCAGAATTCCATATCTTCTTTAGTCTTATTCAAACAGTGAAATAGTGAATTAAAAATTGAAATTTATTTTTTTTGAAAAACAGCAAAAAATACACCGAATTCAAACATTGACTAGACTCCAGATCAATAAAATTCCGAGTTTAGAGCAACTATCTTGGTTTCCAGTTCTTTGAAAGGCTCCATCTGGAAGTTGGCATCATCTTGATCGACAGAAGAGGATGAGGAGAGGAATGAAAAGGCTGAAGGGACTTACTTTGAGCAGACATCTTGAGAAAGGATTGAGTTGGTCGCTGGGCGATAGGTTGCAGGATTCAAAGTGAAGAATGATGGGGATTGGGGGAAAGACGATTCCTTATATACTCATGGAGGTGTAGAAGGCGGAGCGGAGCACAGGGGAGATTGTCGAGGATGGGGGTAATTAGGCGATTGGCTGGGTGTGATGGGCATCAAAAGGTGCAGATGAAAGCGGAAAGAAAGAAGAAGAAGAGGTTATAATAAGTGTCAAATGTCAGAAAAAAGCTAATTAGGCTGTCGGTTAGTCAGGTCACTCCAGATTCTCTTGTTCTAGATCTTCACACTACCCTCCCCTCACTTATCGATGCGTCCACCGCTCTGCGTTCGATTCTCCCATCCCCACCTGCCTTCTACACCTCCATGAGTATATAAGGAGTCTTCTTTCCCTCATTCCCCATCATTCTTCTCTTCGAATTCTGCAATTCATTGTCCAGCAATCGACCCAAAGATGTCTGCCCAAAAAAGTAAGTCGACTCTATTCCCCCTTCCACCTTCCCTCTAATTCCCCGACTCATTATCTTCTTTTTTCAGACATTAACTCCTTCTCCGCTTCCGTCCAAAACCAGATGAGAATGCAACTAATTGAAGAAATCCAAGCAAGCTTGGACAAGATCAACGGCCATCTTCAGGCCGCTCGAGAAAAAGAGGCTCAGCTGACAGAGCGACTCGAGAAGGATCGACAGATGCTCAAAGAATCCAGACAACTGTCCAAGGATATGGACGCTTTGAAGACGGAAATGGGACGTGAGGCGTTCAAGGATGAGGGTCTGTACCTTGAACAGTTCATGTTGGAAATGGATGGCATGAAGATCTGCGTCTTCGTTGTCGATACGATGAAGGAAATAGCCGACAACGAGAACATTCTCATAGAAGGGGAAAGGCTGAAGAGGCGGAACGAAGCACTTCTGCAGAAGTTAACTCGAGTTACCCAATTTTAATTTTTTGTTTTTTTGCTGCCCAATAAACATTTGCATTTCAGTCATCCAGCCATATGTCCCCGATGAACTTCAAAGATCCACAGTTTATGATCAAAATCAAAGACAGATTACAAAATACACGAAATACTCAGCTTAATAGCTCAAAATTAGTAATTATCCGACCAGACTTGCGGCTCTCAACGAGTCATACTTGGTCACAGTGTTCTTGAGCTCATCTCGCATTCCTCTGAACGCCAAGATGGTTCTCTGCTCGTCTGGATACACTTCTTCTGCTCCTTCTTCATCCTCCTTCTCTTCTCTTCTATGCTCCTTGCCTTCCTCCGAACACTTCACCAACTCGAGCATCGCCGTCAGTTCCTCTTTCCTCGCCTTCATTCTCTGCTCGAACTTTCTCTTTCCCGAATTCGTCCGACGGTACTGCACTTCGGTGATGACTGAGTCCTCGATGATCTGACGAATCTGCGCCTTCAGCTCCGTCCAGACGGCATCGTCACACGTCGCCGCTTCACGAGAACACTGATACATCAGTCCGGCCGTCCGTTTCTTCATCTCCTTGAGCACTTCCTTGAGCCGAATATCGAATAGGATTTTGACGGCTTCACTTTCCGACTGTGCTCTTGTCACATTGGCGATCTTCGTTGAGAGCACCGTTTTGACCTCTCCGTAGGTTGGGATTGGAGTCGATGTTGAGGGACGTGGAGCAGAGGAGATCGAAGAGTTTGAAGTGGAGATTTCTGGAAAAATACACAGTTATGACTTCTGTATGAAACAGCATTGTTCGCCAAAAAATTGGCACCGAGATCAACAGAACAGACCCAAAGAAGCCAAAAAAAGACAAAAAAAACTCACTTTTTTGAGAAGACATTCCAGCTGACGACGTGAATGGAATACGACAGAGAACTTGGGGGAAGACAAGGAAGAATGAGAAGAATGACCAAGAAATCAATTCGGAGATGACAAAACGAACAAATGGCGCGCCGTAGGTCACAGAGAAGGGGAGGTAGATCAACTTTTTGTCAGCAGCAAAGTAGGCACTTTGTGGGTCTGAAAAGGGCATTGTTATTACACGTTTCACGCCAAGGTAGCTGGGGAAAGAGGTTTTTCAGAGTTCGGCCATCGTGCGAAACCCAGGCCAGCTGGTGTAGATTTACGGGATGAGGTCAGTTTCTGCGTTTTTAACGCGAAGTTTGCCAATTTTCCCGTTTTTTATCAAAATTTCGCACTTTTCACTATTCTTCAAGCACATTTTCGTTGATTTCTCCGGCGTTTTGCGAGTTCCCGAGTAAAAAATTGGGATAAATCGGGAAAATTTGTGAAAGTCGGATATCTGAGTCGGGAACTCGCAAAACGCCGGAAAAATCAACAAAACTTTCGTTTTTGAGTAAAAATAGTGAGAAAAGGCGAAATTTTAATGAAAAACGAGAAAAA
>LR576731.1:0-14781 GCA_900536345.3 Caenorhabditis sp. 39 LS-2015
GGTCATAAAACGTCGGGTGTGAATGGGACATTTGCAGACGAGAAACGAGAGCAACACGAAAATGAGTTTGGAGTCTTCTCTGTCTTTGTGTTTCCTTCCGGAACAATAAAAACACCCTGGAGACCCGGCTCGCGAATTGATGAATTTCTCGATTTCCGCCGCCGTCGGCACTGACAATGAGCAGAGCAGAACACGGGCGGATCCTTCGAAGAGGACGTGTCTCGGGGGACCATTATGGGGTTCATTTTTGAGAAAAAAAGAAGTGAGTGAGAAAACTTTAAAACTGAAGAAGAACTGACTGGATGGAAAGTGAAAAATTTGGTTTTTTTGGGAAAATTGAAAAAAATATTTTTTTCGAAAATTTCAATTTTTTTAAATATTTGAATAAAAAATTTTTTCAAAATTGGGGAAACTATTTTTTTTTCAAAAAAATTTAGTTGCTTGGGCAATAAAAAATATTTGAAAAAAAAATGTAATTAAATTTTTTTTAGAATAATTAAATTCAAATTTGAAAAAAAAATTATTTTTATTTTTAAAAATTTTCTTCAAATTTTTGAAAAGAAAAATTCAAAATATTTTACTGATAGCTCAAAAAAAATTTCAAAAGTTTTGTAAAAAACTTTATTTTTTAATAAAAATTGAAAAAAAAATTATTAGTAAAATACAATTTTCCATTTCTTTGTAGGAAAATAAAAAATTTACAAAAATTATATTTTCGGTTGATTAAAAAAATTTCGACAAATTGCAAAAAATGAGCTCGAATTAACACAAAACAAATTTTGAAAACTTTTTGAAAATTTCGAAAATTTTCAATTTACCGCAAAAAAAAGTTGACAAAATTTTTTTCCATCAAGAACAACATTTTTTTTCAATTTTGTCTATTTAATCTCAAATATTTCAGCAACAAAAAAATCCATCTCTTCCGTCTGCAAAAACTCCCGCCAAAACCGAGTGACCATTAGTGTGAATAACCAGAAAAAGTTTAGGCTCCCTCCCTCGTAATCCGAGGATGCCCCGGCTCGGCCGTGTGTGACAATTGGATTTGGGGAAACAAAAACAGAGAGGGATGGGCGAATTGATTGAATAAACGGTAACAGGCAATATTTACAACTGGACAGCACAGAGAACAAGAGAACAAAACTTACATGCATCCTCCCTCCTCAATCCTTTTTTCGGCTATCGAGACACTGGAATTGTTGGGTGCAAGGAATATTGGGAAACGAATGAATTCGGGTCTCACAGCGATTATTTAAGGTTAGTTAGGTAGTTTTTCCTAGGATCTGATTTCCAAATGGTGATAGTTTTCAGCATGAAATTTTGCAACGTGGGAAATCAGCGAACTCACGGCTGACCCGCGGCCGTCTCGTCAATTCGGTCTGCAAGTTCGCCGATTGTTCGTCATCGTCTATACGATTTTCCACGTGCAAAATTTCATACCAACTTGTATGTGGAGTTTGCAGTTCAAAATTGCCTTCTCGATGTCTCTCCATGTCTGCGTCTCCACAAGCGCTCACTCTCTCTCTCTCTCTTACACTTTCTCGCAGATTTTCGTGAAATTATCAGAAAACAGATAATAAAATGCCACAAATTTTATTAATCGTTTATCAAATCGTGACAGACAGTTGGGCTACGGAAGGTGGAACGGGTCCCGCCACGTACGAAGGTGGCAACGTGTGAGAGAGTGTGAGCGCGTGTGGAGACGCAGAGATAAAGAGACGCTGATTGTGAATTTTTGCAGCGGAAATTGAACTAACAATAAAAATCAACGTTTCTATATATCTATTTTTCATCTTTTATCTGTTTTTTTCGATCTCGGACAGTTCTAGGGGGTCTCGCCACGAGGATAGAATTCACCGTAAGCAGAGTTTTTCCTAAAACCAACTAAAACCTTCAAAAATTGCTATGAGACCCAAAAAATAGTGCGATTCGAGCCGGGCTACATGCTCTTTCTGGCTCAATCATCATTCTCGCCTCTCGCCGTTTTGTTCTGCATTCCCGGGAAAATGCTCCCATGAGGATGGATAAAAAGACACGATGCACCATTATTCATACGGACTCACTTAGGACTTGACAAGAGGATAAATGCACGGAAAATTTATGGAAAGAGATAAAAAACGGAAAAAAATTTTGAAACAATGTGAACATTTGAAAAAAATGAAAAAATAGAGAACATCGCTCGCGCAAATAAGGTGTCCTCGCTGCAATTGACACAACTTGGGAACCGTTGGAGATATAAATAAATTGTCAACTGACAAATTGAAGTTTAAGTTATTTTCTATCGATTGGTATTTTAACTTGTTCAATTTCATCAATTTTCAAATTTTTGAAAAATTTTTGAAATTCGACCCAGAAAACCACGAGACACCGTTGAAAAGGGTGTTGTCACTGAAACCGGCATAACTTGAAAACCGTTAAAGATTTTTGAAAAGTGTCAATTACAAAAATAAAGTTCAGGTTTTTTCCTATTGATTTGTACCCTAACCTGTTGATTTTCATTAAAAATTGTATAAAAAATGTAAGAACAAAAATTTTAAGAAAAAAAACTAAAAATCTGACCTCGGGAATTTTCAACTTTTCCTGAAATCTTCTCTATATTTTTAATCACTTAATCTTTCCACTTACCTACAAAAAACAGCCCAAACCAATCTTGATCTAAAAAGTCTTTCTTCTTCTGATCCAGGAAAAACATCCCGTTTCAACGCGTCTTCTCCAGCTGTCACTTTCCCGTTCTCTGCGTCTCTCTGTCTCTCATACTCTCTCGTCTCTAAGTTTATTTGATGGGTCGGAAGGGTCGAAAGGGTCGGTCCATTTCCAAATTAATCCCTTCCCAGTCTTATTTGTGAAATTGGAAAGGATCATCGGGAGAAATGAGCAGACGAGTCAGCTGACTATGTACTTTTTAGCTTGTGATGATGGTTCAGTAGAGCGCATTTGCGTTTTTGAAGTTTTTTGGTTTCAATTTGACTTTGACCTTGATATATTTGAAATTGGGAATCAGTATACCTGTTCGCCACTGAGCAACTGATCCAAATCCCACGGATCCGCCTCCCGCATCGAATACGCATCATCGCTGGAGATACCGTCGATTATCATTCCTCAAAAATAATTTTTAAACAATTTCTAAAGTTAAGAACATGTAAAACATTCAGTTTTCACTGCCAAAACACTAAAATAATTCTTGTGAAAAATGAGAAACAGAGGGAAAAGTAAAAGGACAAACGAGACACGTTCCCGGAAAATTTATGGTGCTGGTGCACCATTTCGAAGGATTTTCCAGAGGATTCGAAAGAAAAATTTTGGAAATTTATTGGTTATTGGCGAAGAAAATTCGGGGAGGGGAAGGACTGCGCTTCAAACTCGTCAGCTCTTCACTCTTCAAATTTTTTCGATGGAAATGTCATCGCTTTTCAAAAAAAAAATTTCGAAAAAAAACTGACGATTTTTTGGGAGGAGAAGTTGACAAAGTTAGAGTTAGTAAGAATTTTTTCAAATTTAAAATTTAGGATTTAAAAAACCAGAAAAAATACTAAAAAAAACAGCCTGAACGTGCGGCTGTGCCACATCAGGCTGACGTGTCTTTTTTCCGGAAATGATCAATTTCCGCTTGGATACTATTTGATTTTTACGTGACCAGGGTCAAATGCGCACAGAAAACATACGGACAAATGGGAAAACGGAAAAACGGACATCCAGACAGACACGTTTTCCGTTTTTCCGATGCGGCGCAGCCGCACTTTAAGCCTGGTTATTATATAATAATGATGATAAATTATTAGGGTCTTGAAGGGAAATCTAAATTTGGGTCTAATTTCTGACAGTCAAGTTACGTTTTGGGTCTTGAAACGAAAGCTTCAAATGGGGTAACATATCGTTGATTGGGTTTTAGGGAGTACAAGTGCTTAAAAGTGGAAATTTGGCATTTTTGAGTTTCGAAACGCCGTTAGGTCTTGAAGCGAAAGATTGACAAGCTTTAGGTCAAGTTTCAGGTCCGGGGTTTTTACAAATTTTCAATATCTTAAGTAAAAGGGTCTCGATGCGAAGATTAAGCTTGAGCTTAACTTAAGCTAAGTCTAAAGTTTACCTACTTTCAAAAAAAAATAAAAATTTGAGTAAAAGTGAATCGCTGTCTGCTCTTCAGTTGGAAATGTTCACTGGAAGCCGTGATATTCTGCTCCGAAATTTCACCAAAAGGTTATTTTTTTCAAAATGGTGAACACAAAGAAATCCGACCGCCGGACAGCCTCTAATCATCGAATAACGTCGATTTCAGAGACTAGAAGTAGCATTTTTCGACTTTGGAGCGAAATATCTCGGCTATTTAACAACATCTTTTTGAGCAAACATTTCCAACTGAACAGTTGTTTTTTATCAGTGAGAAACTATCAGAAATTCAAAAAATCCAAATCAGGTAACGGTCTTGAAACGAAATAGTTAAGCTAGTTTCTAATTTCAAAACTGTGCTGAGTCTCGCAGCGATTTGCTCGAAGGTAATTCAACTAGACTTACATTAGCTCAAGTTGGATGTTCGTGGTTAGATCCAAATTCGTTCACATCAGAAATGAAATTGAATGGGTTTTTCAAAATTCAAATCTCAAAATTTACCACCTCATAGACCAACAAAAAACCGACAATTCAGTGGCACAAAATCCGAATCGAATGGCTCATTTCCATTCAATCCTATCCAGCAACCCACTCCTCCTGCCACCAATTTGCTCAAGTTTATACGGGTTTCGGAATTGGAGAAACGGGTCCAGAAGGGGTCCGTTTTCCGTTTTCCTGGCCGAAATAAGGACCCATTTGGAGAGAAAAGAGTCCCGAGGGAATGGGAATGAAACGAGGGGAGGCAGGATGATGATGATACACCTTGGCGAGGAGGAAAACGGACAAATAACATAAACAAACTCACTTTTTGGGACATGCTGGTTTTTGGAAATTTTTGAAGAATTATTTTGAAGATTTTGAAGGTTTTTGGAATAGTAAATTAAAATTAGGAAAAAAAAAGTTATTTTGGTAGTTTTGAAATGTTTTTTTTTGAAATTTTGAATTTTTGGATCATTTTTCTATTTTTTTCAAAAAATATTGATTTTGCAGCTAAATTTAGAAAAAAATGAAAAATTGTTTTCATTTTTTTTAACAAAAAATGTGAACTTTTTTGAAACGTTTTTCTATTTTTTACATGTTTAAATTTTGAAATAAATTTTACAAAAATTTAATTGAAAAAAAATTAACTCACACAATTTAATTAACAAATTGAGAGCTAAGCTTAAATTTTGATGAAAAAAAAATATTTTTTTATTTTTTGAAAATTTTCAAATTAAAAAAAAAATTCAATTTTATTTGGTTTTTATAACAAAAAATATATATCAAAAAATATAACAAAAAATTAAATTTTTCAAAAATTAAAAAAAAAAATGAATGGAAAAAAATGAATTTTCATCTCAAAATTCCTTTTTTGAAATATTAAAAAAAAATTTAAAAAAAAATTTTTTTTTTAATTTTTTTTCACTTTTAAAATAAAAAATCCAAATGGGTGGCAAAATGTGAAATCTCACACTTTCATCTTTTTTTCTATTCTACTAGAGATTCAAAAAACTGATATTTGGCAGTAGAGAGTTGCAATTTTCGTACGTAGCGTGACCTCTATAAAAAAATGTCAAAAAAAACTCCAATAGATCCAAGACAAAACACATCTACATCCACATAGACATCCACAAAAGAAAGCATTGGAAAATGAAATAAAAAGAGAAAAATAGAAAAGAAAAGGAAAAGGGAGAAGTAGATTGAAATCAGTGGAGAAGAGGTGCTGCTGGTGGGTGCCTTCGGGAAATGAGTAACGGGAAGAGAAGAAGATGGAAATTACTCGAAGAAGAAGAAGAAGGAGAAGGAGACGGACTTGTTCTGGTTTGGTGCACCCATAATAGGACCATCCAACTACACAAACAAATGGAAAAAGGATGATGAGAAGGATAAGGAGGGGAGCACGAAATGGAAAGGTAGGAAGAGAGGAAACGGAGCAGCGATTCGGGTATCATGTTACTCGAGACAATGTTCAAAACGTGGCGGGGTTTCATCAAAATACAGTAATTCTATTGCCGCAAAGTTTCAAATTTCAAAAAAATTAGTGGGAATTCAAAAAAAGTTAAAATTCTCATGAGAATTGTTTCCTGGTTTTGGTTTTGTGATGAAATCCCATTCCATGGAAGCATGATCAAAAAGAAAACATATCTGAAACGGGAAGCACTTGGAAACACGTTATTCAATCGTTCTCTACCGCACAAATTTAGGTATTACAAGAGTCGAACGGAATGGCGTTATCTGAAATTGGGCGCCCGATGGGTCCCGTTGGAGAATCGGGTACAAAATTAATTTTCCAACCACGCGTAAAAAATTATTTCGAAAAACACACGGTGAAAAATGCAACTTTTTTCGCGCCAGTGATACTGTAACCGATTCCCTAACGGGATCCGCGAGACACTAAATTGCGGACATTGTCACTTTGTTTGAATGTTTTAATAGTGACTGTAGAGTATTTACATGCAGAAACATGCCGTGCCGGTATTGGCTGGGGGAAATTCAAATTCGAATAATTTTGTAATTGATCACTTTTCCATATTTCTCTTGGATCTTAAAATTTTATTATATGTTTTTCAAGCGCTGATTCTGACAGTTGAGTTTGCAGTTCAAACATGATTTCTCACGGCGATCGACGTCTCTCTATGTCTGCGTCTCCATACGCGCTCTCGCTCTCTCACACATTGTCCCCTAGCTGCGTGGCGGGACCCATTCCACGTGGCTCAGCTCAGATGTCACCATTTGAAAAACTAATAATAAAATCGCTTTCCCACACCTACAAATACCTATAATTGCGTGAGCCCCAATGCCAATGCGACCCACAACGTGCACGGGTCTCTCATTTTCAGCGATTACAGAAAAAAATGTCAAAACTTTACATTATACAATTAGAATTGGTTTGTATTTAATGATTCAATTTGTGAACATCTTTACTATCATTTCCAAGCCTAAAATTCCTTCTTTCAAATTGTCAAATTTCCGATTGCACAACTGTCCGATTGTCGTTGGAAAGCTTCAAAGCGGTCCATTTCGGCAAGAAAAAATCGTCGATTTTCACATTTCCAGATTTCTAAAAACAATTTTCTATTTCTTCATAATAATGCCCCAAAATCACTTACATAACGTTTATCCGGTACTGTAGTGATATCCACGTAGAACACCTTGTTTCCTTTCGACAGATACCCGATCCACCATCCGAAAGACGATGAAGGTGCTGGAAAAAGCACTACGACGTCTTGCAACTTCAAATTTTTAAATTGCGACGTTTCGCAACTCGGAAAAATAAAGCTAGGAACTTAAGCTCTTGGAGTTTTGAAATTTCACGGTTGCGAAACGTCGGGGCTCACCACTGATAAGCACCGTATCGCAGTGTTTGCTGGAATAGATCAGATCGACAGTCGGCGAGTTCGGAGACACAAAATGGACCGTCTCGGAGTTATTGATTTTTGGAAAAACCGAATTCATAAATTTCTGATCATCGCCAAGAAGTACCGTCAATAATTTAAGATTTTTTTTGGGTTTTTCTAAAAAAAAATTTTTTTTTTCAAATTTTTTTTTCAATATTTTTTTTGCGATTTTCATACCTCGTCGTTGTATGAACTCCACAGCTTTCCTGATAAATTCCTTATCAGAAGCATAGTAATTGACTGATAAGAAATCGGTGCGTCGAACGTGTACACAGGTGATATGGGCAGTCTCATCGGATTTCGGAAGCCCATGAAATTCAGATTTTGGGGTTAAATATCCAATTATCTCGTCTCGAAGTCCCGGGAAATATTTCCAACTCTGTAATGCAATTGCGCTCTATTGATAATTGGATTTTTTGTAGAAATTACGGCCATTTGCTCGAGGTAACTTGTATTTTTCCTTATATCTCCATAACGATAAACGATATCAAAAAGTTGTCAACTACAAAATTGTAGCCCTTAAAATTTTGCACATTTCTTTCGTTGACAACTTTTTGATATCTCTAACCGTTACTAAGATATAATATAATTTAAACTAACTAAGCTGCTAGTACGACACTCCATTCATACACCACTGCGCTGTGTTTATCTAAGAGTATATCTAAAGAACGGTGAGAGATATCAAAAAACGGTCAACTAACAAATTGTAGCTCTTAAGATTTTGCGTATTATCGTAGTTGATTACTTTTTGATATCTCTTACCATAACCAAGATATAAGTTAAAATAGGTGTGCAAACTATATGTACAAAAACCTGGAAAAAACTAGCATCCAAATGCAAATACTCATCGGAAATGCTCTCCAGACGTTGTGGATCATCAAATGCACAACATTTTGGGTGAAATTTAATTGGTTTCACATAGGACGGCAACTAAATGATTAACTGATAAAAGATAACTGATAAGGAGGCAACCGTTCCGTTGATAATGATAAACTTGTCCAGCAATCCTGGAATCAGTTCTCTGGAAGTGTCCAGCATCTTCTGATAGCTCTTTCCTTTGACCAAGAATACGGGAATTCGATTTAATCGTAACGATAAGCCATACAAGGCGGCCAATTCGAAAATGTGATTTCCTAGGGAAAATTTTCAATATATCGGTATATGGTACTCTGCCTTGTACTTACCAAGTCGACAATCCGCTGCAAATTTGCTGGAAATGTATCGATTTTTCGAGAATTTTAATTGAGAGGCTTCCCGTCTTAAAATAAATTCTATTATTTAACATGGAAACCAGAACTTATTGTCAGTTACATACGTGGAATTCAGGTGCTCATTGTCATCATAATCGGAGGAATTTTCGAGGTGAAAAACATAGAGAAAAACACCTGAAAATATCGGAAATTTCGAAATTTCGAAATTTAACAGGCATCCGGATGCACGGGAAAACGTTCGTTGCGTTCACGTTATTTAAGACCTTTTTAACGCGTTTTGTTAAAAAGACGTTACATTATCCTTAAGTAGACCTTTTTTTAATTGCACGCGAAATTATCATAAGAAATCGCTTGCCCACATCAGAAGTGCAAAAATTCGAGGCAGGAATCGTTGGAATGGACACCAGCCGAAGACACAACCGTTTCCTTTTTAAAAAGTCAATTGACAATCCGATCGACACTTTGGCTACCGCAGGACAAAAACCTTTACAGAGGAGTAGTGAGCTTCCTAGTCCCTCGGTAGTGTCGGTTCCGATAAAGCGGAACAGATTCAAAAAGAAACTATTGTGTAGGATGATTTCATTCGATCAAATGATTACACACTCATTATAATTGCTAATAATCGAGGGCAGCCACGCACAATGCACCAGAGAACTGACTTTACTTTTTGATTATCATTCACTTTTTTTATTCTAGCTATTGTAACAACGAACTATGTACCTATTAATTTTTATTTTGCTATTAATCATTCTTATATAATAACTTTCTTTTTTTCTGGAGAATCCCTGACGTAATCCTAATAAATGTCTAGCTTAAGCCTGGGGTAATTGTAGTGAATAACTTTCTTATTCTGTCCCGACGTCTGTTTTTCCGTTTTTTCTGTATGTTTTCGTGCAACATAAAATGTCGGCAAGGTTCGAACCTGCGACCTTTCGGCCGTCGATTGCATCCCGCTCGACGTTGTAACGTTTCGCAACTGTAATGTTCCGCAACTCGCCACTTCGCAACTGCAACGTTTCGCAGCTCCGAAAGTCAAGACAAATATGTCGAGCTTTGGATCGCCCAACTCGGTTTGCTAGTCGTTTATTTTTCGACCGTCCGAATCCTTATTGGAACCCAGAGAAAAGTATTGACCGGTTATAAATACGTTATCAAAATGTATTGTGATATTCAAAGTATGGGAGAGTATCGATTGAAGAAATAATCAGGCATGCGCCCCCTCCCTTCTGTTCCCACTATTCGCAGTCATTTTTTTGCAAATGGGACTCATTATTAAACAAATATTTATCAATTGGAATTCGCAATGAACTTTCCCTATTATTGTTTTCTAGCAAAATGAGCTACTTGAAATGGAAATAGCAAGCCAAAAAATCTTGCGTTAGAAACCGTATGAAGTTTTAAACGCGCATAACAACTTGGCGAAAAAACTTGTCTGTAGCGCTACAAGACCCGCGCGTTGCGTGTCGCGTCGCGGCTCGCATTCTCTAGGCCAAGTAGCTCATTTTTTTCAGAAAACAATAATATCTCCGCACATGACACGGTTCACTTATTAGAAGTAGCCAACAACTAGCGGAATCCAGCTGGAAACGGCGGCAATAGTCAAAGCCATGCTGGTAAATCATGGAAAAAAACTATTTTTTCTACAGTGACTTACATGTAGTAGAAAACATGATTAGGGTTAGAGATCGCATTCGGAAATTCATCTAGAATGGTTTTCTGACGAAAAGAGCCAAAATGGGTAGCTGCAGGTAGATCTGCAAATTCACGACGCGAAGCAATGAACGTATTTTGCGTTTTCGGTGATTTGCTTGTCCGAAATGTTGTAAAATTTTATTGTTTCTGTTTTGACACTTAGCCTTGCCTGCATCGAGCGGGTCTTGCCACGAGCATAGTCGATAGAGTGTGTAAGAGAGGAGTGACGAAGACATAGAGAGACGCCGATCGAACTGAACTGCAAACTCGATTGTGCCAGGACTTTTGTCAGAAAACGATGATAATAAAACAGGTGAACTTTATGGAAAACTGTCTTGCTCTCAAAGTAAATAAGGCATGAAAACTCGAGAAAACCGGGCGGTTTCCGAAGGTTCGAACCTGCCGACATTTTATGTTGCACGAAAACATACAGAAAAACGGAAAAACAGATATCGGGACAGAATAAGAAAGTATTTCACTACTATTACCCCAAGCTAGGCATTTATTAGGATTACGTCAGGGATTGATTCTCCAGAAAAGCTCCCTAAAAACAAAAACAAAGATATATATGTAATGCTCACAAGTTTATTCATAATGATATTCAGCACATCAGAATGATTTCTTTCAATTCAATTTCTGGGTGATCCGATGACGATTCCACCGCCGCCACCATAACGACTTCCACGGCACTTGCCGCCGCCTCCTCCACTGTAGATGATACCCGAGACGGAAGAGATGGTGAGGACGAAGAAGACAAGCACAGAATACAAGTTCATGATGATGGATGGATGCTTTCCACAAAGTTTCGGAGGCTTTTATAACAGATTTTTTGATCATTGACGATCGGGGGGAAGGGGGTTCCGAAAAGTCATAAAAGGTTTCATTGCAAAATGGAATAGAATGTAGGCTCAAGAGGTCAGATGATCACCGATCGTTTGTAGTCGAAACGAAACAGTTTTTACAACCTCTGTGGAGGTGTGCAAATCGGGTATAAAAGTTGCCGAAACTTAGCGGAAGCATCATGAACATCATGAACTTGTATTCTGTGCTTGTCTTCTTCGTCCTCACCATCTCTTCCGTCTCGGGTATCATCTACAGTGGAGGAGGCGGAAAATGCCGTGGAAATCGTTATGGAGGCGGCGGTGGAATCGTCATTGGATCGCCCAGAAATTAAGTGGCAATTGAATTAAAGGAAATCATTCTGATGTGTTAAATATCATTATGAATAAACTTGTGAGCATTATAAAATTGTTATTGTCTTGGTTTTCGAGACGTTTTACTGGTTTAATGGGTGTCTTGATGCCCCTTGAAAGATACCTTAAGAACTGACTAGGGAACCTTTTATACAAAGGTTGGAATTTTGAAAAACGGACTTCACAGTTCGAAAGAGCATCCTTAAACTAGTATAATTCCGTTTTCAAAACCTGCTAAATATCATTTTGAAATATGGAATTTTTCAAATTTACAGTGTTTTTTGCTAATTTAGAGCAAATTTAGTGAAATGGAGACTTTGACACGGTGGGACAGTGTCTCGAAATGATATTTACCAGGTTTTGCAAACGGAAATATACTAATTCAAGGATGCTCTTTCGATCTGCTAAGTTGGTTTATCGAAATTCCAACCCTCGTATAGGCCAATGTTCTCCACTTTCCCGTCTATCAAACATGAACTTCTCAAAGCTCCAAAAATCAATAAATGGAAGCATCCAGTCATCATCATACTGATTTTATGCCTTTGTAAGCTGAAAATCAAAAATTCCCTTCTTTCTGAAAATTTTCCCAATTCCAGGTTACTTTGTCTTCTATTCCATGGATAATCGAGTCAGTTCTGGGTAACAAAACATCTCATTTTTCAACTCAATTTCGTGCAATTTTTTAAAATTTATTCAGAATCAGAGAAAAAATGGCAATATTTTCACTGAGTGATAAGAAGAGATACCTATCAAGTGATCTAGCAGCACCTAGTCGATTAGGTTTTGATTACTAATTGATTGAATTATCGATTGATGGATTGACTTAGGGAACCATCTGTTCGAGTTTGCGGCTCTTTACG
This sequence comes from Caenorhabditis sp. 39 LS-2015, assembly GCA_900536345.3. Taxonomy (NCBI): domain Eukaryota; kingdom Metazoa; phylum Nematoda; class Chromadorea; order Rhabditida; family Rhabditidae; genus Caenorhabditis; species Caenorhabditis waitukubuli. The sequence goes on from LR576731.1 coordinate 12,435, forward strand.
GGCTATCGCAGAAGTTGAACCGGATTCCCGCATTTTGGATTGAAGATAAGACGTATCAGAGCATGTTGGACTACACTCGGGAAATACTTCCCGGACTGGTTGATCAGTTTACTGTTTTTCAGGGGAAAGTAAGATATTAACAAAAAAATTTTTTAAATGCTCTGTCCAGGTTCCAAATGGTACAAAATACACAAAATTCCACGAGAAATGCTGTATATTTGACAATCCCGCTAGGCTGGTAAACATTTCGGATGAATATGTGCATTTAGCTGGGCATTTTTATCAGGTCAGACATAGCAGGGAAAAAATGAAAGCCTATGAAATATTTTCAATGGAATGAACTTGCAGAGTTGGAAGTACTTCCCGGAGCGTCGTGATGAGATAATTGGCTATGTGAGACCGAAAAAGAGTTTCAAGGTCTTACCGAAATCCGATGAGAATACCTTGGTGTGAGTTTGATAGTTTTTTTTCGAAATCTACTGAAAATGCAGAACCTGCATCCACATCAGAAGGGGTGACTTTAAATCCGCCGGACGCTACGTAGCGGATGCAATTGTTATTCTTAAAGCTGTGGAATTCATTCAGAAGCAAGGTAAGAACTTCTTACTTACAATCTAGGATTTTGCCAATCAACTTATCAACTTAGAGCTGTTCTTTTCCTACAAAAATAATTTTTAAAAAATATGATACCAACGATAAAAACACCACCCAGTACGTTAGTGACGTACTGGGTGCCAGTTTGGCGTGGGTCACATGAATGTTGAGGGATCCTCTTCCCGGGATGTCCAGTGGTTTGTTGTCGTTGTCCCGAATCCGAATCGAGATCTCCTTATTCATTATGTCACTTCATCAAATCAGCGGTCTTCCTCTCGTTCAGCAGTCGCCTGAAAGTTTGGGTTGGCCTCGGAAACGAGGCGCTGCTGTTTTTGAGTGGACTTGGAGCGGCACCATGTGGCCTTGGTAGTTTTAGTAGCACTGCTGTACGATACGCTCATGACTTGAAGTTTGTGGTCAATGATACCCTGAACTTGAAAAACTGTCCGAGTTTCCCTTCACTCCTTACAATTAGCGATTTTCTTTAGAATCCCAAAAAAAGAATACAAGACAAATGACGGTGATATTCGGCGACGATCAACGGTTTATGAAGGACATCTACCCTGGTACAGTGGCTTCTGATGCATCGGAACGTGACGTGAAACCAACCGTGGGATATTCCAGACCCTCGTTTCGAAAATGTCTGTTAACATTTTGCAGACAGTGCATTTCGTGTCTGCCAACTCGCCTCCAGATGATTTGTTGTATTCCAGTCAACACTGTGACACGGTGCTTATCAGTGGTGATTATGGACTTTCCAATCCAATGAAACCCTGTTTTTTCAGCTCCCGTGTCTACTTTCGGATGGTGGATCGGGTATCTGTCCAAGGGAAACAGAGTGTTCTATCTAGATGTCACTACAGTACCAGATAGCCTTTATGTAGGTTTTGAAGACATGCAACTTTATAAATGGTATTGTAGAAATCCGGAAAGCTAAAACCAGATGACTTCTATCTTCCCAAATGGACCGCTCTGAAGATGTCAGCTGATAACTCAACAGTGATTAAGAGTTATAGCTAATTTGTTTTCTTGTTTTTTGATTGTGAGAACTTACTTAATATTGACTTTTTTTTGAATCATACATACATTTCGTTCACTCACCCTCATCTTTATGGACGGAATGGGTCCGTTTTATGGCGTGATCTTGCAACACATACCACCAAAAGGAGGTCTTATTGTGTTTTATTGCGGTTTTGATAGGAATTACTAATCTGTATCCTATCCCAGCCTATCCACCTTCACAATAGCAGTAAAATGAGATGGAATGTACCTGTAAACGAGAGACAATAGGAAAGTGTAGAGAGGTTAGAGAAAGACGAGGGGCGGTGCAACGAACGCACGAAGACGATTCATTCTTACATTAGGCATCTCCAGTGGAGGTGCGTTTTTTGATTCTTCTGATGCTCCATATTTTTGCCTTATTTTATTCTGATTCGACCGCTTCCTGATTGGGAGTGCACCATGTATTCTCGAGTGGGAGTTGGACACGTTGGAGATCGCAGTAGTGAATTGTACGTGAGTTTATATTTTCAGTGTTTTCTGGCAAAATGAGCTACTTATGGTTAGCCTAGATACAGTTGTTATGCGCCTTTAAATTCGCGTAATAAGTTGATTTCAAATTTTGATTTTCAGGTGCGTCAACTACGGTGTTACCTGCTACAAATGCTACAACGCACCAGACGGCTTGATGGCTCAAAATAGAGGCTTCTACGACCATGTCTTCATTCTGGAGTCAAGGTGTCATTGATCAATG